>CM043114.1:49254546-49512046 GCA_023701765.1 Hylyphantes graminicola
TTTTTAATATTCGATAAATAATTCGTATTACAAAATATGTGAAACAAAAAAAATGGATTCTAGAGAATTATAAGTAAATACAGCCCGAGATATGTGGCTTAAAAAGTCTTATTGGAAATTATCATTTGAATAACACAGATGCACTTAGATATAGAGACCCAGGGCCATTCAGTTTCATTCACTCTAGGTGTACGTATACACTTGTACTTTTTTTTCTTAATATTTTACTTAAAAATCTAATTTTTTTTATATCTGATATAAATCATAGGTGCATGAGGGTGCGCGCAAAAATATTTGAAAACAATTTAAATGATAATTAATTAGCATTTTATGCATTCATTAGCATGTTTTTTAAACACTCATAACTCAAGAACCAATTAACTTAGACCTATAAAATTACCATGCAAATTAATCACCAATTCCTTCTGAAGTGCATGAACCTCAAATCAAGTTTGTGGCCCTTTTAGTTTTTTAATAATAATTTTTTATATTAAGAAACGTGAAAAAAAAATCTAAATTTTTAGAAAAAGTAACTTTGACATGCAATAAAAAATTTATTTAAAAACCAAATATTTTTTTTGGAGGTTCAGGCCCTCCCCCAACTTATTCCACATATAAATAAACAATTCGTTTGACAAAATGTTAATTTTAACTTTAGTTATCACTGTTTGAACAAAGTAACACATGAGTAAAATAAAGTTTTGAGAAAATTGAATTTAGAGGTTGCAAAAGCTGACTTTCATGATTTAAACATTAGAAAAACCTCTGTAACTTTTTATTATAGTGGAGTACCAGTACAAACTTTACATCATTTTAAAGAAGAAGAATTGGAGATTCCAATCACTTAAAAACAAAAAATGCCAAATTTGGCTATTTTTGGCCTTTCCAAGTGTGTATGTATACCTGGCAGAGCAACCCTTGATCTTGATGTTATGCAGTTGCTTAATATATGGCTAAAAAAATCGTAAACTAGAAACTATCCTCTTTTGTTTGATCTGGTAGTGTAGAAACTCAAATTGAGAATTGTAGACTTTGGTAATGGCAAAGTATCAAACATTTTATAATACAAATAAAATACACATTTTTTAATAAAAAAAACAGTACTTTTAATGTCTATTTATAATTTTTGGATACTTTATAAATACAGAAAATATCAAATGTACAGGAACAACATAGGAAAACATCAAGCTTTTGTCTGTATAGTTAGCAGCATTTCAAAACTATACAATATTTTTTTAAAAAAGTTCAATAAAAAGCCAATTTTAACCAAAATGTTTATAATTAATATTTTCTAAACATAAATGATTTTTGTACAATAAGTACAGCTAAAGTTGTAGTTTCCAAATCATGATATGAAATAACTTGATATCAGGATTGACTATCATCTTGCGGAGGAAAAAATAAAATAGGCATTCAAATAAACTTTGAAGACATTAAATAAATTTATGCAATACACACAGGAACCAAAAAGGAGTTTACATATTTTAAATACATTAGTAATTGAGACGTTCTTACGGTTGACATTGAATTGCTTTTATGTAAGAAATATAAATTTTATGCTCAAAGCATTTATCATATTTTCTTCTGAGAGCCAGAGACGTATAAAGATATACAAATCTCTTGTCTGGTTAATTCAAAAGGGAAGTTTTGGTTTAATGGCAAAAGGACATCAGAGGCCATACTGTGCCGTTGGTTAATTATAATTACATTTCAATGTTACATTTGAATGCCAGCGACAGGCTCTATTTGCACTTAATTTTTACAAAATTAGAATGCAAGACAATATTAAAGCATATCTTGGCAGTTTGGCATGAAATTCGAAGACATTTTGTGGGAATCACTTGTTTGCAGTTTCCGCAATGACTGACTTTTCAAGAGAAAAGTCATAGTCCTCTTGATAAGGGCTCGAGCTCCCAATGCTTGCAATGCTCTGGGCGATTGTCTGCCATATTTGATCTAGTTTGGCAGAAGCTGTCAGGCTGGAGTTGATGATGAAAGGTACGTCTTGCAGCGGCATAATGGGATGGTGTGGGTCTTTTTTAGCAGATGAAATCGTAGGTTTATCGTCGTCTGGAAGAAAGCTGGGTCCGAAATCTCGCTTCTAAAAATATAAATGCACATTGAAGAAAAATTCTATTGTGTATTAACATTTGCATTAACACCTTAGTAGCACACAATATTTTAGAATATAATTTCAACTCCTATTAGCAATACAGTTCTAAATTTATAATATTGAGTGTCAAACCAGAGAGGTGATTGCCTTGCATATTATTTGATAAATATTGTGTACTACAAAGGGTAGGATTTTGAATAAAAAAGTTATACAATTTTAAAAGGAAAAAACATAGATTTAGAAAGTAGCAGATCTGCCCCTAGGGGGAAAGGTGAAGCCACTTTTGAACCAGTATCCCATAAGGCAGTTCGCAAGATTTCTCACATGGCATGCCATACCCCACCAGATGGCACCATGAGATAATTCGACTAATAAAAAATATATATTTAATATTAACCAATTAAAAATTTTTACCAGTTTTGCTAGCATAAGTTTATAGCTGGATATGTATTGATAATTTCTGGCAGACCATGAGGTATATATTCATAAAAGAAGCACATTAAAAATGCAGTTTTTAGTGCATGTAACTCTTCGACAAAAGCAATTTTTGTGAATCAGTATCCCGTGATGCATTGCAAAACCGGCGAAATGTGGCTTCATCACACAATCGTGCGGTTTGTATTGCATAGTACGGGATTGCACAATCAATAGGCATATCTGCTACTTTCTAAATCTATGGGAAAAAAGGACACAATGAAAGCAAGCTATTGTTTTTATACGGATTTCGAAGGGTTTCTTTGTTTAAAAAGGTTGTTTATTGAAAAAAATTGCTAGTTTGAGATGAACTGGGAAACATCACACTCCATTAAACAATCTTAAACCTCAGATGACTATGATATAGATTTAAGTACGCTAACATGCAGTTTTTATCAGATGAGTTCATTATAGGATTCACCTGTATATTACAATCTAGTGAGATGGACTTACAGGAAAGAGACGTTCATGGGGGATTGGATCTGCTTCTCTGATTGGGGGTGGGTCACTAGAAGTCTGACCAATCATCACGAAATCGTCTGAAAAGGGCTTTTCTTTTTCGGCTTCTGCATTGGACTTCTTTTTCCCAAATAGGACATTTTGAAATACATCAAACATCTTAGATGTCAATTACTGGAATATTAAAACCGATATTAATACTGAATTCAGAAAGGGCAAAACTAACAATATTGGAAACTACCTATACTAGTTTTTTTACTGGATTATTTTAATTTGTAATGTTTTGTAAAACTTCATACATCCTAAACTAAAATAACTAATGAAATTTCTTTAAGCTGAAGCCTTCAATGACACAAGAAAAGTAATAAAATATCCAATAAGGAATGTACTTGTTAAGATACGATCCAGAGTTAAATGAAGTAAAAGCTAGCAAAACACACAAAAACTGAGTTGTAATGTAGAGACTATATAATAGTTGCAAGGTTTACAAAAACTATGAATCATTAACAACAAGTTATTACAAAAGAAAGTAAAGAACAACAAATCACTTTAGTAAATGCCTCAAGTTCACCCTGAAGGCCTTATCGCACTACAGCTCGTTCGTTCAGCGACGTCCGTACGCTACATCAAAAACCAGTTTTTCGAGCAGCTTTTGCTGGCTGAGTTTTTTCGAGTCGACCCTAAAAAATCCGCCACTTTTTTGCTGCTCGAACGGCTGCTCCAATCAAAACGAAGTTCAGTCGTGATGTCATGGCCGAGCCCCCTCCTTGTACCTCCTCCTCTAATACTGTGATAATACTGCTTTTAAGTTTGTGATGTCAAGCATGACGTAGGCATTCTGGTGTGTGACGTTTTGCTGAGTGAACCAAAAGTTGTTCAACCAGTGACCAACGACTTTCCTACCGTCTGATAAGAGCTTCAGAATGCAGTAAAATCTAGATACTCTGGGGGCCAGGATAGCCTGGTCGGTGAGGTCTTGGACTGGCATCCCTAAGGTTGCGAGTTTGAGTCAAGCTGCCTTCAGAAGACCCCCGTGTAACCTAATAGTGACTGGTGCAAGTTCAAGTCCTCCAAGTTACCATACCAAATCAATACCTCTGGGGGAGACAAGTCAATTCTGGGGATTCTCAAGTTGGCTTCTGTCTCTAAAAATTAAATTGATCCACTTTTATGTGTGCGTTGTGTCTGTGTAACTTAACGAAGGTTTATAAGCGGGTCTCTGACCAAGCACACAAACCTAAATAAAATATATATGTCTACCAACCATCTAGGTACTCTGTTGATTACTAATGCTAGGAAATTCTGGTTATTTTGTCACAGGCATAAAGAAAAGAGGATTGACACAACATTGAAATAAGTAGTTTGTCGATGGGGAAATCACACACCACTCTTGAAAGGCAGGCCTTACCACTTTTTCAAATCTTGGAAGATGTTGCCCACCTTGTTTGCAGAGAGACCAAGTATTTAAAATAGTAATTAGGTTCATTATTTTGATTAATAGTTTTACTAATTGCATCAAATTTTTTGAAACAATTCTTTAAGTTTTGTTTTGAGAAATTTAGCAGCTCAGTTGTTACTTACACCTTTTATAAATAACATGGTTTGTGCTAAATATGTTACGACCGTTTTATACCCAATCTTTTGATTTTCGCAAGAGTATTTCTCCACTTTCTTTTTATGAATTAAAAACAAGGATTTAATCATATAAGGTTGGTTGATGGCTCCACCAGAGGAAAGTTCTGATATTCAAGCTTCATAATATTGTAAATAGCTACTTCTACTGGCGCAAATCTTTATGTTACATTTACCTAGTTTCACTGAATCGGCTGTTAAATCTAAACTAGGGCTGCCTATCAGGCTCCGGGCAGTTTTTTTTTCTCTAAAGAACATCAGTATCTAGCTTGAGGTGGTAATGTAGAGCCCACTGAAATCTTAAATACTCGTTTGGGGCAGTGGGCAATTTCGTTTGCTCAACAAAATTATCAGTAAGCCGACATGGGGCAGTAATGTAAGATCCATTGAAAGCCTAAACCTGACTGAGGCAAGGGCAATTTTTTATTTGTTAGGATACAGACATTTTGTTAAGTTTTGTTTGGGCGACTTTGTTTAGTTTTGTTTTAAATCAAAGCACACTCTGGGGAATTTTGAAAACATGCAAGAAAAAATTACGAATTGAAATACGCACCTTCCATAATAGTATTGTTCAATAGCCAAACCTACTTGCAGAACAAACTGAAACTCTACAAAATGACAAAACAACATTCCAAAATATTCCCATGAGTGTTCTACCAGGGCCACCTATGCTTTTTGTCAAAAAATTCTGCAAGATCACAAATAGTATTTATCGCCCCCAAGAAACCCGCCAAATTCTTGGCAACAGAAGCACCATAAGGATTATCGTTAATTAATAGCTCTACAGAAACTGGCTTCCCTAAGTTCTTTTTAAAGTTGATGCCTATGGTTATGGATTATTCAAAATCTTTAGCTCCAGCAGGTGTTGGATCCTAGCAATGGTCCACAATTGGTGCAAATAATTTTTGTTGGCAATAATTGGGTTTTCTTGGCAACTCTACTTTGATGCACCTTGTTTCGTAATATCCACTAGACACAACTGTTTTTCTTTGAAGCTATCTTATTCTGGCTTGGGTGTGGGTTTTCCTAGTATCAAGCACATCAGGGTTTAGTTTTAATGTAATATAACTTTTAAATATTTATACCGTTATGCTGACTTTCTTACACAAACTTTTCAAATTGAATCTATTCAGAACCGTCATTCAAACGGCTATTTTTTCGTAATGAAAAGTACTATTTTGTCTGCTCAAATCGGTAACTGTAAGCACTTATATATTCAAAACATGCGCTTTGACAATAGAAAATCTTAATTTTTGAGTTTGAAGAAGAACCACAACTCCCACTACTTGTAACAACTAGTAGTTACAAGTAGTGGGAGCTAGTACTTAGATAGGTACAAGTGTCTATACAACAACAATACTGCACAATAAATTCCTACTATTAAACCGTTTCTCCTTAGTTCAACTTAACACTTACGAAGTCTTTCATACTAAAATTGAATCTAGGAGCATACCTTATTTCCTAAATTTTCTTTACACTAGGGGTTAGGTTGAGCATCATTAGTATTCAGGTATGCAATTGAATTTAAGTATTTTATACGAAACTAAAGTAAGGATTTATTTTAACCTAAGGATTTATTTTAGTATGGACGAACAGAAAATCGTCACCATATTAATGCAAAAATATTACTGCAACTATTAATTTAAAAAAAATTGGTGAAATACGTATTGACAGATAAGATTCAACTTGATATTTACACATTTTATTTATTTAGGAAAGAAGCTAAATTCAACTTACTGAGCTTATAAAATGAAGTGCGTAGTTCGTGAATTAGAATTATATATATGAGCCAAACACTGTATAATATAAGTAGGATAAATATAAATATATATATGACGAACAGTCAGCCCCAAATAACAATACGTTCTTTCGAATTCGAAAGAAACAAACAGAAAGAAACCAACCAAGGTTACCAAGGGTACTTGCGATTTCACATCCACCGGATAAAATGAAGTCGGCAATAAATAATTCTGTCAATTACAGAATAATTTTTATAGAAACTAGTCAAAATTGATTAAAAAGATTTTTATACTGAAGATTACATAAAATACTGGAATTTGTTTTCAATCTTTAATAATTTCTACTACAGATTTAAAATATAAAAATCAAAATATATTGTAATGAAGGATTTTACTTAAAAGTATATTAAAAGTAATTTGAAGAATTTTTGGAATATATTTGAAGAAGTTTCTCTCGGAAATAGAATTTTTAAAAAAAAATTCTTCCATTTATTTAGAATATAATGAATAAAACAGTTTGTATTTATTTATATTATCTGTCTCTTTATATTTAGGCATTGAATTATTTTAGATTATTACTGTACTTAACGATTGCACTGAAAAAATATATATGTATTTTTCATGATCAGTAAATATTTTTTCATAAAGAATGAAAAAATAAAAGTACATTCCATTTACTTTAGTTAGGGCTAGGGCTAGTTGGTCGTTAATATTTATAATTTGTTTATTTCGAAAAATTGAACATCAATAAAAACTAAAATCGCCATAAACTAAGTTCATAAGAGATAAGTAAATATCCTTAATGTATTAAAATTTTCATATGAAACGCACGTAAAACCTCATGTATGTTTATGTGCCTTTTATGCTTAAATTTGCTTATAAAACCTCATGCATAATATGTGTGCAATTTTATTATAAGAAAAATATTGTTCTAAATTAAAATCTTGTTACGTGTGTACCTTTTTTGCTTGGAAATTATCTGGCTTTTCAATCATTTAATAATTTATTTCTTAGATAAAGGAAATTAATTGTAATACACTATACAGGCACAATGCTTGTCAAATTAAATGAACCTTTTATAACTTATTATTTTAGTACGAATTCCATTTTTTTAATTAAAAAGAAATCCAAATAACATAATTAAAATATTTTTCGTAAATACTTACTGTTTTATTCATTATATTCAAAATAAATGGAAGAATTTAAAAAAAATCTATTTCTGAGAGAAACTTCTTCAAATATATTCAAAAATTCTTCAAATTACTTTTAATATACTTTTAAGTAAAATCTTTCATTACAATATATTTTGATGTTTATATATTTAAAATCTGTGGTACAATAATTAAAGATTGAAAAAAAATTCCAGTATTTTATGTGAACTTAAAAAATTACATTCTATTTTACATTCTAATATTGAAGAGCAGGTGTAAATAAAGGATTTTTTTATTCTATAGAATGTTTTGAAGATAAAACTGAATGAATTAGCCCCATTATTTTTCTAAAAAATAATTTCATTATAATCAGTTTTGACTAGTTTCTATAAAAATTATTCTGCAACATAGGATTTTTTAGACGAAAGAATTTTGAAAAGCTGGAGACGAATTGAAAAATTATTTAAAAAAAAAATATGTGTCATTTTAAATCAAACTTTTCAAATAGGTGACGCTGTGAATTTTACTATTTCCCTACGTCTTCCTGACGTCATTTAATCCGGCGGATGTGAAATCGCAAGCACCAAAACAAAGACGTTTTTGGAAATTAAGCACTTTAACTTCTATATATTTTTTTAACTATTATATTTACTGAGTTTATGAATACATATGTGTTTTTATTTAATTTATTAATTTTACCAAATACTTTTAGAATGGAAATATTTGTATTAAGAGAGTTTGTAAAATTTTGCTTTTTTAGTTTTGAGATGTTTTAAATAAAGACTATAACTTTCACTTTGCTTTTTTTACCGCTTTCTCGATTTTGCTGTACATGCGTAAAAATTTCTCTAAAATTCAATATTGTTGTAGACGCCATTTGCATAATAGGGTTTTAAAATGAGTGAATTTAGTTCATCAAATAATTACGATACAAACTCTGCATTTGCAGATGCAGTACAAAGGGCAAGACAGGTGGGTTTGATTAATACTTTTTTAACAACTTTCCCCAGAAGGTCGCACTAAATCCATCGTGCCGAGCTTCAGCCGGCATATCTATCAATAATAATTACCATCATTGTAATGTTTTGTGAACGCAACGCTATATTAAAGCAATGTTAAAAAAACAATTTATGTAGTTTTCTGCTAAAGATTTTGTAGAATAACTTGGGCAAATATAAAGATTACCTAAAGCAAGTTTTCCTCCCTCTAGATTGCAGCAAAAATACATTCAGGTGAAGATACAACCGGAACCAAACGTTCTATCGAAGAGGTTGGAGCTACACGTAAGTATTTCATTGATTAAAGCTTTTAAATTTCTAAATTTTTGCATGCATTCGATGTACAATTAAATTGTGATAGCATTGATGAAACTTAAACATTAACACCCACAAAGTTTAAGAGCTAACCTATATTTTAAAAATTAGAAAAAAATTTAGAAGAGCAGGTATACATAATCAGATATCCAGAGAATGGTAAAATTCTAGTCTCTAGTCCATCGAGAAAATACTAATTTTGGCGACTTTTTGAAGTGGCGATAATAATAACTTATTCTGGAAGCTATATAAACTTATCATAAACAGAGGCTTTAGTAACGTTGAAGGCATCCAGAAGCTTGTGATTATGGACGCAAATAGCTTTATTGTAATGTAGAAGATCCTGCCTTATGAGAATAATAATGCTTATGACTTAAAACAAAACCAGCTATGCAATGGTAGGAAAACTTTGATTTCCAGAAAAGCTTCGGCTGGTTTGGGGGAGAATAATGTGTGGGTGGAATAGAATAAGAATGAACATTCTAAATGTATCTTCACCTCATAAATAAAATGTGTTCTTAGAGTTTCTTTGATATGAATCGCTTTACTTTAACAGAATGCATCTGTAAGTCAATATTAAATTATTGTAAGTTCTACCTATAGAGCAGAGCAATGTGCAATGGTGATAACCTTTTTTTAAAGTATTAAACAACAAAGATAGATATCACTACTTTCTTGAATAATTTGTGAAAAATCATTAGAAAGTTAAACCCAAACTATTGAATTTTTCATCGTGCTGAACTAATGCATATACACAAAAGCAGTATGTATTTTTAACCTATATTTTAACGTAACTAAATAGTAATTAAAGTATGTAAAGGAATTCCTTAAAGATTGAATTGTGTTAGCTGTACAGAAAAACAGATAAGGGCAGTCTTGTACAGGGTGGCTACAGGATCAGGGAATCATGGAAAAGTCAGGGAATTTAATCAGTCTGGAAAAATCAGGGAAATTGGTGATTTTTGTTAAAAATCAGGGAAAATTTCCAAAAGTGCCATTTTAACCGGTAAAAGAAAGGATAAAAATAGTTTAATCCGGAAAAGGCTTTCACCTAAGTAGTTAAGTTGCTGCTTAAAGTCTTATCATAACTAAAAAAATTATTATATGGGCTTTAACGCTTGCTTTTTTTTATAGATTTGTTTTAAAAAGCTCATTGTAAATTCATTAATTAAATTTATTTTTTAAAAAAATCTTTTTTTAATGTTAAATATACTAGAAAATGGTTTTACAAATACCGGAAGGAAACCTGCATGCTAATATAGTTCATTGCCGCTAATCAGGGAAATTTCTTGCATTCAGCCTGGAAAATCAGGGAAAAGTCAGTTAATTTGTTTTCACAGATTCTGTAGCCACCCTGTTGTAGGGTCATTCCACGTGAAATCACCCAAATTTAAGAAAATTTGTTGCCGACTAGTCACCGATTTTTTTCAAAAAATTACCACTTAAACTTGTTGTGGAGAAACCCTCAAATATCAATTTTTAGCGCATTTTGTCGATTATTTGCTGAGATACGGACTTTTGAAAAACGGTCATTTTTGACGAATTTCGGCCATCTTGGATTTAACACTGTGCACTAAAACTTCAATAACTTGAGAACTAATTGGTCAAATTTAACAATTTTGGTGTCCATTTGAAGCTATTTATATGAGAAACATAAATCTAGCGTTTAAAAGAAGTTTTAAAATTTTTTACTAAGTTTTAGAAGGAAAATTAAAAAAATCAGTGTTAAAATTTAAAAAATTTCAATAGGCTGTAAAAAAAAAAGGTATATTTTTTTTTCTTCGCAACTTGGTGAAAACATTAATCAATATGTGTTCTTTAAGTACAAAAAAAAATTGGAGAGGTAAAATTTCTTAAAAGCTAGAAAAGAATTTTTTGTAACCCGTGATATTGAGCGCTACGGCTGCAATAAATTGAGAAATAATTCTTCAAATGTCACAATTTTTGTGTCGTTTTGAAGCTAATTATATGAGAAACATAAATCCAGTGTTTAAAAAAGATTAAAAAATATTTTATTATACTTTTAGAAGGAAATTGTAAAAAAAAACTCCGTTAAAAATTTTCTAAATTCAATATGCTTAAAAAATATCTACCCATTTTTTTCCACCTGAAAATTGGTGAAAACATTAATCAATATGTGTGCTTTAAGTACAAAAAAAAATCAGAGAGGTAAAATTTCTTAAAAACTAGAAAAGAATTTTTTTGTAACCCATGATATTGAGTTACAAAACTCACAGATGTAGGAATATATGACACTGAAAAGTTTCTAAAAAATAATTTTTAGTACTGGCAAATGAGGTCTAGGTACATACCATTTTTAACATTGAGAAGAAATAATTTATTCCTCCCTGAAGTTTTCAAACAAGTGTTCAATTGACTTGGTTTCATCAGGGGTGATATTGTATGTTCTCAACATTTAACAATCTAACAAAGGAGAGCTAAATAATAGTGTGTAATATAGTTTCAGAATTTTCACAGTTGGCAAAGCAGTTTAGTGACAAATAGTATATCAAAAGAGTTAGAAGTGCCTCTTAGAAAAAACAAACTTCATTTCTGCATTACTTAATATAAACAATCCCTGCGCCTTTTGCCTATGGATTGTTTGTTTTTATTACTGAAAAATGACATGGTTTAGTGATGACTTGTTTTGATTTTTGAGGTTTTGTTGAATGATTTAATTTCCTGTGGTCATAGGTTTTAAAGAAATTAGGCAGATGTTCAAAGCTTTTTTCCTTAATAACTTACCATGTGGATTAAAGACTTTATTCTACTTCATGCAAAACGCAGGGTAAGGGAAATGAAAACTTATAGGACAGGAATATGGGATTCAATTTATGTAAAATTATTGGATCGAATTACACTTTTAGTATTATATTATAAAAACCTTTTTAGTGCTTAAAATCAAGTTAACTTAACATGATAATGAAAATTTTACTTTTTAGAAACATTTTCATTGGCATATTCCTACATCTGTGAGTTTTGTAACTCAATATCATGGGTTACAAAAAAATTCTTTTCTAGTTTTTAAGAAATTTTACCTCTCTGATTTTTTTTTGTACTTAAAGTACACATATTGATTAATGTTTTCACCAATTTTCAGGTGGAAAAAAATGGGTATATATTTTTAAAGCATATTGAATTTAGAAAAATTTCAACGAAGTTTTTTTTACGATTCCCTTCTAAAATTATAATAAAACATTTTTTAAAATTTTTTACACTGGATTTATATTTCTCATATAATTAGCTTCAAAACGACACAAAAATTGTGAAATTTGAAGAATTATTTCTCAATTTATTGCAGTCGTAGCGCTCAATATCACGGGTTACAAAAAAATTCTTTTCTAGCTTTTAAGAAATTTTACCTCTCCAATTTTTTTTGTACTTAAAGAACACATATTGATTAATGTTTTCACCAAGTTACGAAGAAAAAAAAATATACCTATTTTTTTTACAACCTATTGAAATTTTTAAAATTTTAACACTGATTTTTTTAATTTTCCTTCTAAAACTTTAGTAAAAAAAATTTAAAACTTCTTTTAAACGCTAGATTTATGTTTCTCATATAAATAGCTTCAAATGGACACCAAAATTGTTAAATTTGACCAATTAGTTCTCAAGTTATTGAAGTTTTAGTGCACAGTGTTAAATCCAAGATGGCCGAAATTCATCAAAAATGACCATTTTTCAAAAATCCGTATCTCTGCAAATAATCGACAAAATGCGCTAAAAATTGATATTTGAGGGTTTCTCCACAACAAGTTTAAGTGGTAAATTTTTGAAAAAAATCGGTGACTAGTCGGCAACACTCATTGGGTGATTTCACGTGGAATGACCCTGTATTAATTAAAAAAGTATCTCTGCACAAAACTGGTGATGCAAAAACTATGTTACGAACAAATTTTAGAGTTTTGCTTTTTAACAAGTTAGTTTTTGTGTGTCATATGGAATATAATTTATTAATATTTTGCCATATGTTATACAGTTTTTTTTGTTAGCTCATACACTATTGATTCGACACAAAATACATATTTAATAGTTTTTTGATGTTTTGAAATAATAATTGTAAGCAGAATAAATGTATAATTATGTGGTCTTATAAAGCAGTTATGTAAGAATTAATTGAGAAGTGCTGCCAAAGAAACTTGAATTGATGGTAATATTATTTTTTCAGTTGGTTTACCTGAAGCTAAGAAAGTAAAGAGTTATGATGAAAGTAAAGGTAAATTTTTTGTACTCTAATTGAAAAAAAAATTTGTTCAGACTAAAATCTTGTTACCTGATTAAGCTTAAAAACTTTTCCCAGAAATGTGTTGCATTTTAAATATTGTTCTGTATGATAGCCCCTTATTTGTTTTCTTAAAAAATTATTTGCAGAAAAAGCATTTCCCTGAACTTGATGTTCGAGGTTAATTTTTTAATACTTATCTCTAGAATAATAAAAATTTAACTTTCTCATCCTAATATATTTCTTGAGTACATAGTAAAGGAAAATTAGGTGAAATTACTTTCAGGTAATGTTATTTTGTATTAGAAAATCTTTTGGAAATAAATTTTTAGTCTCATAAGTTGTGCAAGTATAGTTTTGTTTACGTAGTACTTAAAACTTATTTTGCTTCTATTTTTCAATAAAGATATCATACAAAAACAATTTATTTTTTAAAAAGTTAATTCTTTTTAGGTATTGCGCAACAGTTGGCATCTTTACAAGCACAGAGGTATTCACAATTTTGTGTTTTTATGATCTGATTAGAAGTTATAAAAGCATTTAATAAAGATTAAAATTCAAGAACTTTCAAAGCCTTGAACTCGGGGTTTGTCAGTTTAATCATAAACCACAAGAACACTTGGTTTTATCAAAATATTTTTTTTCCAGTAAAGTTTTTTCTAACCCTGCTTGAACTGCTTACTAAAGTTCTTAAAAAGTGATATTTCAGAAGTAGTTTTTTCAATAGATTGGCTTGAAATTTATTTTTAAGTGCTTAAAATTTCATTATGAATGTCAAGTTTTTGTTCTATTATAATTCAGATATAAAAGCTTTTAGTCTAATTTTAAAAACCTAATTATAACCTCTAAAACCTCTAATTAAAAAAATGATTGGTTATTGCTTTTAAAATTGTGTATCATTTTAATTATAGAAATATTACTGGAATACCTATTGCAGTTACAGTAGAAGAATGGAAAGTACCAGACAAAATGGTGGGCTTAAGTAAGTATTTAAGTACTTCATTGCCTTGGTTCAACAGCCCATAATATAGCTGCTGGGTCCAGTTGAGTTCTCAGTACCAAGAGCTTTGGGGTGCTAGGCATATTTTCTGGTTAGATCTCCTCACACAGAACCTCCATTGTTAAGTTCCCAAGCATACTTTATCATTTTTATTTATCAATCTACTTAAGAAGTGATGAAATTTTACCCATGGCATATCAGTACAAAGCACATCAAGCCACTAGGCCTGGTTTAAATAATGACTTGGTCATAAATATACAAGCAATATTGTTGAAGTGTATGTATAATATTAATTTATAGTCTTAGCTCCCTATCTTTAAAAAATTTTGTCATTTCTAAACGTTTGAAAATTATTGAATTGTCTTCTTTTTACAAAAATCTAGTTATTGGCAGAGGTGGTGAGCAAATAACAAGGTTACAGGCTGAATCTGGTTGCAAAGTACAAATGGCAGCTGATAGCGGTGGTTTGCCGGATCGAATTTGCACGCTCACAGGAAACCGACAAGCTATTGAGTAAGCATAGCAAGTTTTTAATTGTGTGTCTAGTAATTTATATTTTTTGTTTAAATTAATGCCAATTACTATACACCCAACTAGATTAGGCTTTAAAGAAGTAAAATAGCAAATTGTAGGCATAAGAAGCTAAACTAATTTTTCGCTTTGTTAAATATTTTTAAATGTTAAGGGACATACAAAAAACTTTATCGGGACACATTTATATTAAGAGTATGTTTACTTATTCATTTAATTTTTTTTATTTACCATAAATTAAATTAAATGTTTACTTATACATTTAGTTTAATCTGTGGTAAATAAAAAATAGTTTGTTCAATTTACAGAATAAACCTCATATTTAAATGCCAACTCTTTGCCTTAGACTTTCAAAATTTGAACTATGTTTTGATCTAATAACTGCATCTTCTTCCAGTAAAGCCAAAGAACTTATGACTGCAATAATAAGCCGTGGTGGCCCTCCTTTGCCAGTTTTAGACGCAAATCATGTTCCTGATGGTCATAATATTGTCGAAATGATGATTCCTGGCCCAAAAGTCGGACTAGTTATCGGCAAAGGGGGAGAGACAATACGAAATTTACAGGTTTGTCCACTGATTTTTTTTCATTGTAGAGAATTTTTTCCTCCTCCATAGTTTCGGAATATCATGTAATACAATGCAAACAGATTGACTCCTGAAAACTAATGTTTGTCACCAAAATAACATTCATACTTACTGTTATGCCCGACTGGGTCATCTGTTTCAATTATATTGGTTGACCTGCTGAGGGACATGCAATTTATTTGTAATCTTGTTTTCATTGCATGGGGAAAAATTTGAAATAATTAAATTTCTTTCAACTTTATTTCTGTAGCACATGATTATTAAGGACTGCTTCATACTTTAAATTTAAAATTTAGTCAAACTATAATTTTTATAATATTAAGTGTGTTGCTCGAAAACCTGATAGTTAAGTGACAGGTTTATACATTTGTAACCCTTAGAGGGTTAATTGTAACCATTATGTTAATCTAATTTTATAAATTAAATATTTTTTATTATCTTATTTCTTAATTTATGTTTTTTAATTCTCAATTTTTTTTAAGTTGGCTTATTACAACACAAGCCAGTGTCTTTACATAGTTTACGATATTTTTACAAAATATATCTATCAGCATTTCTGGAATTTAAAAAAAGGGCAGAAGTTTTAACAATCATTTTTCGCTGTATGGGATTTAAGCGTTTATTTTAACAGTACTATGTGCTTTTGATAGTAACTTTTGTTATGGCTAATTAATTGACACCTAATACTTTGTGTTATAGGAGAGAGCCTCAGTTAAAATGGTACTTATCCAAGATGGTCCACAACAAACATCACAGGAAAAACCTTTAAGGATAACAGGAGAGCCATCGAAATGTGAAGTAAGTTGCTTGATTGTTTTAAACAACTGATCTATAATAGTTAAATTGTTATTTTATTGTTGATGGATCTGATTTGTCTAATAATTTCATGACATATTCTTTCAGTATGCAAAGCAGTTGGTAATGGACCTAATCACAGAAAAGGAGCTTGAAGTAAGTGTAAGCTTGTTACATATATTTTCTTATTAAAATTATTTTTAATGTATGTCATCTGTCACAATTTTTTGTTGATATTTATTTTATTCAGGCAAACCTTTTTTTTTTAAAGAAATCGTAACTTATAATTGTTAATATTCTTATTTCATTACTAAGAAAAAAATTAAATAAGTATATTTTATTATTTATTAATATACTTATTAAATTTTTTTCATAGTAATTTTTTCAATATTTATAATTTCCCCTTATTTTATTTAAATTTATACTAAAACTTTACACAAGTAAGGTGGTAATTGCTGATTTCTTACTATACATATTTTGCTAAAATCAATTTTCGACCTTTCTTTTCTTCGTATCAAAAATTGTTTTTTTTATTGGGATGAAATGTGTATAAATGTTTTATTTAATTCAATATATTTAGAATCTTCAAAGAGGTGGCTTTGATGGTACTAATGAATATGGAAGCTCTGCAGGTGGCCAAAGAGCTGGTAACACACATGAAGTAGGTTGCATCTTGAAGTAATTGTTAATTTATATAATTTGCCTGAAATATAAGGTAAAAGCAAAATACCATGCTTCCATTGTCCCAATCCCCATTATCCCAATGTCAGGTATAACAATTTTCATGGATATAATGTGATGGGACGGAAAGGAATCTAACGTTTTTACATGCAAGTTGTTTTATATGTACCCTCATGTTTGTGTAGGCGTTTTAGAGCATAAAGTAAAAATACTAATTACTAATGAAAAATTTTGCATTTTGACGATTTGTAATAGCTATCTATGGAATAACTTCCAGCTTTCTAAAAATTACAAACTTTTTTTCTCTAATGGGGCTGCAACATTGGCGGTCAAGCCTTTGCAGACTCGGCACATTCCCCAGAAATTAGAGCAATTTTTTTTGTGGCACCATCTAGGCGACTCTCGCTACCAATTTTGATGCACAGATTACAATGAATCTGAGCTCTCTGTGGATGTTAAAGTATGCCGAGATTTAATTTTGCTGAGAAAACCCAGGCCAAATGGGCCCTCTAGGGATCTTTTACATGCTTAAGCACATTGTTTGAGCACATTGTTTGACATGGTTGCCCAGAATTTTCCCATCCAGAAAATCCGACGGGTCTTGGCTTACGAGGGAGACACGTTTAACCTCTCAGCCGCTAATGACAAACTTTTTGCTTGTTGTTTTCTTTCATTTATTGATGGATGATTAATCTTTCAGATAATGGTTCCAAAATCAGCAGTTGGTGTTGTCATAGGCAAAGGTGGAGACATGATCAAGAAAATCCAACAGGACTCTGGTGCCCGTGTTCAATTCCTAAATGTCAAAGAAGAAGGACCAGAAGATAAAGTTTGCGTGGTAACTGGCAATCCGGAACAAATTCAAGCTGCCAGTGCCTACATTAACGAGCTCATCCAAAGTGTACTGGTGAATATTACGTTTCTGATATAGTATGCATGCATGGAAATTTAAATTTTTACTGTCCCCTGAGAGTTGACGCATCATATTTGTAAGTTGTGAAATTTGGCCCAATTCAGTTTGAATCCTAGTTAATCCTTTCATTTTGAAATTCTTCTGAGATAGTAGCGCTTTGCTGTGTAAGCATTTTAACACCACAGAAAAATTCATTCATCGCATCAAAATGAAATAAATTCAAAGGAATGTATCATGAGGCATTTTTTATTGATAGCGTTTTAAAATAACCGCCCTCTGCAAAATGTAACCATCTATACAATATTTTTGAGTATTTAAAATAACCGCCCTCTGCAAAATGTAACCATCATTACAATATTTTTGAGTATTTAAAAAATTATGCTAATTGTTAAATAACTAGATTATAGTTTTCTCCATGTGTTTAATTTTGCTCTTATGAATTTCATACCTGGTACATAGGGTTATAGCAAAATAAAACTTTGAATTTATGATTATGAAAACAATGAATTATGCCTAAAGGACTGACTATGCCTCTTTTAAAAAAGAAAAGAAAGTGTATTAACTTTTCTTGTTTTACAACAGTAAATATAGCATTCTAGCATTTTCTGGAAATTTTATTCTCCCGAAGGCATTTTATTTTTTAAAAATGAAATGGGTTATAATTTAAAAGAAAATGTTGTATCTTCTTGCAATAATAAAACATAAAGTTACTGAACTATTAATTCCTTACTGCTATTTCTAGTGAAGGTACAGTAGAACCCCGATTATCCGAGTTAATGTGGACCGAGACTAACTCGGATAACCGAAAAACTCGGTTAAAGCGAAAAATTTAAATAAAACAATTCTGTATGTCTAAGTGTATATTTTAACAAGTACAAATGTTATACAGACTACGTGCAATTCAAATGCAGGACATTGAAATAGTTCTTTCACTTAAAAAAGTCTTTAATTGTTTTTTGTTTTATGTTATTTTGGCGTTTCTCGGCAGAAATGTAAGAAAGTAAAGGGGGAATTATTGTTGGATTTCTTTTCCTGAAGTTTTGTGAGATCATGTTCTGTTCAGAATTTTTTTCGGTAGTCGTCAGAAAAATTCTAGAAATATTTCAAAGCTCGCTTAAAGCGGAAAATCGGATAATCGGGGTTCGGATAATCGGGACTGTACTGTAATTATTTGTTGATTGTTTAAAGATCTTTTTTTGTTTAAAAAAATTACAATCAACTTACAAATATGATGCACTTACAAAATTCTGCATATAAAGCTTGAACTGAATTTAAAATTTATCCCTCTTTTAAAAACTTACACTTATTCCCAAGTGTTATTTTCCATGCATGTAAACTTAACTGTATGACAGTATTATGTATGACAGTTCATATCTTGTTTTAGTATTTTAAATTTAGTTTATTAAATTAATATTCTAGTTTTTTTTTAATACTATAGCTTGACTATTTATAAAAACAAAATGTTTCTAGTTTTAAACTATTATTTTTTATTTAGCTACTTGAAAATTAATTTATTAGCTTTTTTATTTAGCTTCCTTGAAATATTTTTGATGGAATTAAAATTGTTTTAAGTATACATATTCTTATGCCTGACTTAACCTTTTACTTGGTTAGAGCTGTCATTATGAATACAATGATTTAAATCGCTATGAATCTCTTTATTTCAAATAACCTTGATACCAATATTTTATTAATGTTTGACTTTGATAGCTCTGAACAGCAAATACTAATAACTTTTATTAAAAGTTATTTAATATAAGATATTGCAATCAGGATTTTTTAAAAATATTATATGAAGGCATCATCAAAGCTAACTTGCAGTAAAACCTAAAAAATTAGATTAGACTACATACATGTTCATTAAATAAAAAATCGTGCTTAATAAATGCATGGTGGGTAAAAATGTCCATTTGATGAGGTGTTTACTTTCAGACATTCTGGTCCTTGCAACATAAAGATAGTTCAATGCTGCCATCTTTAAAACTTAGTTTTTAGTTAAAAATTCAACCCAACATTTCAGAGGGGATGTTTATCAAACCAAAACTAAAAACCCTAAAATAATGGTATATGGTATAAAGGTGTCTGGTTGGAAAGATTTGGAAAGGTCCAACTATATGTAAACTACTAGGTCATATTCAGAAAGAAGAAAATGTTTTAACCCCATGAGTCTACATTTCATTTTTAACAAAAAAATTTGCCTTTTTAATTTTTATTATTTGCCTATTGAAATGATTCAAATGTTTTCACATTTGAAATTGAAGATTCATACAATATTTTTATAAATGGATATTCGTGATATTGTATGCTTTATTATATTTAGGATTAAAGTATATATTTCTTTTTTAATGTTGCAATAGGAAGTTTCTGCTGTACCATGCACATCCCACTTTATTCTTTTAACATGTTAAGTATCTTGAAGCACCTAAAACTGCCGATTTGTATTAAAATTAAATTTTAAAAAACTTGCACTTGTCTTAAATATGTACAACTTATCGCAACTGCAAGACACCTTCAGTTTAAATTTGCCATTTTTCCTGCTTTGTGTTTTCTTGATTATATTTATATATTTATTCCTACACGTAATACCTTTATCTTTAGCTTTCCAAATATCATCCAACCCAGCCTTTCATCCCTTGAGTGGGTCGATAAAATGGGTACCAAGCATACTTGGGAACTAAACACTGGGGATACCGCGTGAGGCTGACCACCTTATCGGAATATATGCCTAGCACCCCAGAGCCCTAGGTCACGAAAGCTGAAATGGGCATGGCAGCCTTGGCCCAGTAATGGGCTGTTGCGCTGAGGAGTTAAGTTTAAAAATATCAGGCTGAGCTATAAACATAAATGATACAGCAGAACCAATAAAACTTCCAGGTAGATAAGATGGAAATATAAACAGAAATGATAAAAACTTCATTCACAGGTCCGTGACCAGCAAAATACCGGGCGAGGTAGAGGCAGGGGTAAACCTGACGGCAACGGCCCCAACTTTGGAAACAACCGAAATCGAGACAACCTCCCAGAAATTCACTATGCAGTTCCAGCCAACAAGTGTGGCTTAGTCATTGGAAAAGGTAAGCAGCTTCATTGTCTCCCCCCCCGCCCCTTATTTGTAGGGTTGATGAAGTTTTATCTAGCACAAGCCTATTTTCAGTGCAACGTGCAGAAAATTATTTGTGAAATTAGAACTGCTTTCCTTTGGACACCTTTGCTTTGTTGTTTCTTTTCCAACTGAGGATGGGATGTCCTAGTTGTTTTTGTCGTGTGCCTCCAGGCAGTAGCCTGGAAAGGGTTGCAGTAGCATCCGTTGGCACAAGGCTTGGAGTACCCATGAGAGGGTTGATGTCTGACTTCTACTCCCAGATGTAACTGGAGGGGTGGGGCAATTTTCTCCAGACCTGCACCCATGGTAAACTGCGCAATGGCCGACCATGGGACTTTTGGACCCACAGATTTAACGAGCATGTTCTCTGCATGTACTCAGGACAACACAAATGTCCATGCCTGGTAATTCGAACCCGGTCCCACTAGCTTGGCAAGCAGGGTCGTTACCACTATACCAGCTGGGCGACAGTTGTTTTATATTTAAATAAAACTAATTACTTTTGGGAAAATGTAGTTTTCTTTTTTAAATCTGCTAAGAGTAGTGACACAGTTCTTTTCTTTTAAATTATAGGTTTAGATTTTATTTTTCTATTTCAGTTTTACTGTTACAGGTTATACTAGTTTAAAAACATTGATTTTTATCTATATTTATCAGTTACTGGATAGAAATAGGCCAAGTCCAAAAGTGGACTTAGTTATTTAATTATATTATTTGTATAAAGGGCATGAATTTTTCTGTAAACTGATTAAGTGATTAAATTTTACTTTTTAAAAAACTTTCTGCCTCCTGTGAAGGCTCTCTGCAAAGATTTTTTTGTGTATGTTTGTGGCATTTAAACCAACTTTTTTTAATGTTTTTTTTCAATATTCTGTACATTTTGTTAGGTGGTGAAACGATTAAGAATATTAACCAGACCTGCGGGGGCTATGTAGCACTTTCAGGGTTGCCACCACCCAATGCTCAAGAGAAAGTATTTATTATTCGTGGTCAACCTCAACAAATTGAACACGCAAAAGAGCTTATAAATGAAAGAATAGGAGGACAAGGAAATGTGGTATGTGATATTAATAATGCTTTTGTCATAAAGCATTGGCAATTTATCAAAATATTAAAGTTTCTTAATCTATAGCTTATGTGTGCAATGACTTTTAATTGATGTAATAATAATAAGTTCTTATTTTCCAAAAAAGAATATGGGCAAACACTGTTTTCAAAACAATTCACATTTATTTGAGCAAACTTGAGTATTATATCACAGCCTTTTGTAATTTTAATGGCAACTCTTAGCTCCTGTATTCAATGTTTATTCTAAATATCTTTTTAGATTCAGTCTACAAATCCTCAGAATCAGCAGAATTTTTCACCACAGTTCCAACAACAACAGCAATTGTAAGTGAGCATTTAAGTTTTTTTTTTCAATTTCAATGAACATGATTCAAAGAATAAATTTCAGATGAATAAATGATTGTGGGATATTTGTGCTTTAAATTTTCTAATATCTTTCAAAAATTATTAAACCTTTTAAAAGATGATTCTCCACTTTAACTTTAATGAAAGTTAATCCTTTTCAATAACATTTGAATCTGAATATAAGGTATACTTTTGTAATTTAATCATTGCATTATCACAAATACATGTTGATGTTATTGCATAAATTTGTTTAATTGTTAGCTGACTTAAATTAACAAATTTAATTGTCTTATGTTAACCTATTCTTTTTAGTCAACAACCACCTGCTCCTTCTCAAGCCTATGCTCCACAAGGATGGGGCAATGCGTACCAACCTTGGCAAGCACAAGGGGCTCCTGCTGCTGATCCAAGTAAGTTTGGTTAAAATTTTTATGCCTATTGTCGCCCCCAAAAAATTAAAATAAGTTTGGGCTTTGGAGTAATTCTGGGCTTTAGCTCATATGGCACAGGAGCCCAGTAGCAGAAACCTCGCAGCATGGCAGCAATGCTGCGGCCCAATTGGTGGGTCTGCCAAATTGCCGAAACTCTCCCTGGACTTCTGCAATTTTTGGATCCCCGGAGTTCTGGGACTTTCGGATCCCAGTAGTTTCGCGATGTTCGGATCCCCGGGATTCCGTGTTTTCCGGATCCCCAGAGTTTCGAGACTTGTAGATCCCCGGAGTTCTCGACTTTCTTATTCCCTTCACAAAAATTTTTAACAAAAAAAGTCATGCTGTAGCCACATTCAGAATGTTCTGCTACTGGGCACAGGAGTATACATTACACAGAGATATGTGTAGTAAGGCCACATTAAATGGAAGATAAGAGGCAGGAGAGGGTTGGCCCATTGCAATTGTGCTTGGAGAAAGCTTGATGTCTTATGTGATAGCTTGGTGTGATGAGGATAATCGGGAAAAAAATGGGCTTCGTAAAAGTAGCCTATATGAAATTGATATTAGTCTATAGTTTGAAATGCTGGCTGTAGGTGTGAAATATATCACACTACTTTAGCAAAAAGGGTTTATATGCTATGTAGCAAAATTATTTCTAAACTTTAATGAGACTAATTTTTAAATGGTTTTCATTAAACCACTATCATTTTGTGCATGATCTCTCAATTATAAAAATTTGAATAAAATTGTGTGCAAGATTGCTAAAAGAAGTGCCATTTGTTTTGAATTAGTATAAGCTGATAAAAAAGGACTTTGAAAGTTAGGACTCGCAAGAAACTGTTCTGGAATCAGTTTCAATCGGTTTTTTTCTCAATTCCGCTTTAAAATGTATGATCTGTGTTATATTGTAGATGCTGCTGCCTGGGCTGCATATTACCAGTACTATGGACAGCAGATGCAGCAGCCGGCTGGTCAGCAGCCTCAAATGCAGCCAGGTGTGGCTCCAGCCCCAGGAATGCCAGCTCAGCCAGACCAGAATCAAGCAGCTGCCCAGCAACCAGCTCCTGGTAAGTTTTTCTTTAAAAAAACAATGTAGAGCAGGGGTTCCCAACCGGTGGTACGCGTACGTACCACTGGTGGTACATGGGAATATTTCAGGTGGTTAGCGTAAAGATAAATCTTTAATTAACTTACGGGTCGGATTTTTCCGAGTTTGTACCATTTTTTATTTGTATGTTTTTAGACCTATGGACAATAAACAAAACTGTAAATTAATACAATTTTAATCTTTTTATTTCTCCATTTCTAAGTTATTAAACGCATGTTATAAATAAACAAGTATCTAACCATTAAATACGAAGTTTTCTGGAAAATTTTGCTCAAAAAACCTTTGAACACTTTTCGAAGAATAAATATTATACATTTATTAAAATATTTAGGTCTGGTGGTACGCCAAAATTTCTCAAAGACAAGTGGTATGCAGATGCAAAAAGGTTGGGAACCCCTGGTGTAGAGTACATATTTGGAAGCTGTTTACGAGTTATATGATGCTAGATTAATGACTAAAATTTATATATATGCTTTAAACATCTGTTTGTATTTTGTAAAATTAATCCTGCTAGTTATTAATAATACAATCATTACAAGGACCTCGTTTATAATATCAGACTTTTGGTCCCTTTAATAGCCCATATTATATCTTGCTTTAAACGACAATTTTTAAATAACCATTCATTTATAATGCTAGAAATATAGATCTATATGCCTTCTTAGAAAAAAATTTGCCTCCATTACTTAAAAATTATTTTGATTTAATAACTGCTAATAGCACATAGGGTTAAGTGTATTCTATAGATGTCATTTTATAATTTTGATTAATATTATTATAGAGTGTTTAATACATATTTTACATGATTTCCTCTACGTAATATTAAACCTTGTTTGTAACGTCATAAGCATTGTATCCCCTTGAATGATGCTATAATTGTGCTCTACTGTATTAACAGTATATAAATATTTATATTCAAAGCTTTGCTGTCTTGTTATTATTTTCTGTTACAGTTAGGTAGATCTAATATAACTAAAATAGGGTTTTTAGTTTTGAAATGGTGCCATATTGTACTTAGATTTTTAAATAACTGTTTAAATCACTTTTTTAATAATATAATTTATGTTAATGTTTGATTACTTTGGAAAAAGTAACGATAATTAAAAAAAAAATCGGGATTAAAGGTTCAATGTTACTTATTTTTCAGCCACTCCTGCAGTTCCAACCGCTGCAGCCCCAGTTGGCACCAACATAGCTCAACCCGATTACAGTGCAGCCTGGGCCGAATACTACCGATCTTTGGGCATGTTCCGAGAAGCCGAACTCATTGAAAATCAAGCAAGGACCCAAGCTACTGGTTCTGTGGTGCGTTGTTAACTAAATAAGTTGATAACAAAACTAAATCATTAAGTTGGCCACCAAGTTAGGTACTTGCAATGCATGTGTGTGGCTTCATAGCATCATTTGTGTTCAAAGAAATTTTATATTGTATTGAAAGAGAAGGGTTCCAATTCAATCTCATTCAAATTGTTGTCAATAAATGAATTATGATTTTAGTTTTACTCTTGTTTTCTTTATGTACTAATTATTTTATTTAGCTTTCAGATAAATAATTTGTTTCTGCTAATAGATACGATTTAGGTATTACTAAAATTAATGTGGATCTGCTTTTCCCCCGAATCCAAATACATATGTAATCAGAGTAAAGTTGAAGATTAGAAAAACAAAATTTTTCCCTTTCACAATAAATAAATGTTAGACATACATGCTTATACAACTCAAGCATTTTATTTGCAATATGCTTGTAGAGTAAAAACTCTCTTATTGTTTTAACTCTTTGAAAAAACATAGCTTACACAGTAGAGGATAAGGAATATTTGTATTGCATCTTTCATTACCTAAAATTAGAAGCCTTAAATATTCATGCACAAAACTCACCACATCGCAACCCACTTAATCAAATCACTTCTCATAAGTTTTTTCCTCAACTTCAGATAGACAGGATTTTGTTTCACCTCTAAACTAAAAGGGCTTCAAATTTGCATTTAATTGTAACATCTTGGAAAGGTTTAAAGTTGGTAATACTTAAATACTATTAAAGTTAATTATTTATTAAAGTAAAATTAGTGTCAATATTGGTTGTAATATTGATGCACACATGAATATAAAATGCACATATAAAATGTAAGCTGTACAATTCTTCGTTTTTTAAATTGTTCTTTACAGATATTTACACCTGTTCTTTCTGGTGTAAATATCCTGGGGAGAGGTGATTCAAATTGTGCAGTTAAATTTTGTGCAATGGGAGTTTCAGGATGTGAATTCAGTCTAAGCTTTATACCGAGAAAAAAAAGAAACAAATTAATAAATGCTTAGTCACACTCATACATCAATAAGTTTGAATATAATCCTTACATTAAAAAAGTTAATTAGAAAATTATAAATGTAATTAATTAAACCACAACTTAACATTAAAATGTTTCTTTGTATTTGTCAGAAATTCCTGTATTTGAAACACAAGTTGGCCTTTTTTTGCTGTAAATATTAAATAGTAGAATATTCTCTTTTTTCTTAATATTATTTTCTGCTTATTATTAAGTCCATATGCAAATAATTTTTTATACAAATATATAAATTTTATGCATTTTTATTAATTTTCAACTTTTCTTATCATTTTCATATTTTGCTTGTAATAGTTCGTGTAAAGATTATAGCAGTCATTCTAGATTTTTTCATTTATGAAATAACTATAGAAATACTAAATTTGGAGCGCGAAATAGCATTTTATAAATTTTTTGTTGAAGTGACATTAAAATTTTGTTTCAATTAAGTTTGCATGATCAAGCATGCTACGTTTATCCCTCTGTTAACCAGTGCAGATTTAATAAACTACCATTTTTATTGCAGTTACCTGGATAAATTACAAAAATAATTGTGCTAACTAAAGCATTATGCTTTTCCAAAATCAGGGTTGCAACTAATTTTAACAGGTTTTTGTAGTCTTTCTAAGTTTTTTTTTTTGCCAAATAAACATTAACTCTTCGTAACTAAATTTAAATATTGAATTTATAGCATTTTGCTTAATTCTTGTAGCTTATATTCCTATATTTCATTAGGAAAATGAATCGCTTCTTATTTTGCTTTGTTATGAAGATTAGCCATTTGCCAGAATCAAACCATCTTGTCATTTAAAAGAGCTATAATATTAATAGGATAGTACTCAAGACAAATCCGATTATAGTCAAACAGAAGCACTGAAATCATTTTGTAAGTTACAGATGGAGAATTTTTGAAAACCTACAACTATGTCTTTTCTCAAGCAACTACAGAAGCTCTTTTTACCATTGCAGAACTTCTTGTAGCTGTAGTGTGGACTACTGCAAGTTCTTTTTTAACGGGGCTGCTCTTTTGGCAGACTAAGCCTTTTGCAGATTCGGCTTAAAAACCTTTTTTTTTATCATCTAGTCGGCCTCTGATGCTTGGGTTACTATGAATCTCGGTTCATCGAGCTGTTAAAGTTGCCAAGATGTAATTTTCGGAGAGAACTTAACTCGGTTGGGACAAGAGATTTTTTACATACCACATAATTCTTATGTCATGCAAGCCACGATTTTCGCATTCCGAGAATCCGCCGACTCAGCCAGGGCTCAAAACTGCTATCCTAGGCACACAATACCTCACAGCCACTGAAACGAACACTTTTGCAACTGACCAGGTTTGCACGGAATATGCCTTAAGCACGGAATATGCCCTAAACTGCCTTTCTTCCTTGTATATCATTTGTCACAATGGTTTTCATGGTTAATTTCTTAGATATTTAGTCGCGTGTCATATTTAATTGTAGAAGAATAAACCCAAAAGAACTTTAGATGGGTACCAATTGTTCGCATCGGGTATTGCATAAAAATAAGGTTCTTTTCCTAAAGAGATAGAGGTTAGGCTCTACATGTTGATGCAACTTTTTATATTACCTTGTAAAAATTGCTATTCAGTAATTTTACTTGCATCAATATAAAAAAAATTCGACTATAATCATCATTCATTTTCATATGAATTGTTTATTAACAAAATAGTTATGCATTCCTTGTTAGAAAAAATACTTAAAAATCCTTTTCTTAAATTGTTTTATTTGGATTTCTTGGTTTGCTGCTAAGAATCAGAAATGAATTAGCATAAATTATAACCATCTTAAATATAGTTTATTTTGTATAGATACTGCATGCAAGTCAAAGTTCTAGCTTTTATTCTTTTTATTAAAAAGTGTGCCCAAAATATGTTCCTTATAATTCTTTGGAAAGTAAATCTATTAGATATGAAGTTTTTTTTTCCAATAATCACAACTTTAACTTAACTGCAAAAGTATGTACACAAATAAAATTTATTGCAAATAGTCAGGTTTATGTTTTGATTTCTGATTAGATTGTATTGTAACATGTAACTCTTACATGTAACATTTTTTTATAATTTTGATGTCTAAAATTGTTGATATCAAAATCGGAGTGACATTAATTGAATTGAATTTTTAAAAAAAATATTCATATTTTCTGCAGAACTAGATAAAAAAAAAACATTCCTTACAATAAAAAAGAAAAATAAATAATTATATGGTTTAAAGAGTCGCTTATGTTCAAAGTTCTTCCAATAATGCACTATTTTACTAAAATAATTTTGGCAAATAATTTAGATGTCTAGAGTTTGGGAAATGTACTGATTAGAACTTTGTATGAATCCAAAAAACCCTCAAATAGAACAGTTCGTTTTTTTAAAAAATATAATTTAAAATATATATTACTAAAGTAAAGCTTTGTTCAGACACTGGAGCCAAGTGTATTAAAAAAAGTAATTTAAAATATAGAAGAATAATTATAAATATTTCTATATTGATTAAATAATCATGCTGCTCACTTACTTTTATATAGAGGTGGGGTGGGTGGTAACTTTGTCCATTACTTGGTTTTTAATAAGTTTTGTTTGTTGTAGCTCAGGCCGTCTTGCAGAAAATATAAATACTTTGTTTAGTTTATTTTTAAGATAGTTTCGATGGTGATCCAATTCCATACATGATTATATTAGCTGGTTTAATTATCTTACATGCAATATTGATCAAGTATACAACTAATTTTAGTGGAGACTCCCCATAAGACATAAGCAATTTATATTTTGATATCAAAAGAATATAAGCATGGAAATGTAAATATATTATTTTCTTAATTTAAATGTAATGTGTTATAGTAGGTCTATTTAGAATGTAAGCTAGGAAAGCATTTCCTCCCCCCTCCACGAGTGTAGTTTTCTTGGAAACGGGGTGGTTTATAGCTGTTTCGTTTTTCCCCCACCCTACAGGGGGAAATACTAACTATTTTGATTGTAAACCTCAAGCGCATTAGGATTAGATAAGCGATGTCCCCCCCCCCCCTTTTCTTAGAAAACCCAGTGAAGGGATGGGAGAAGAGTCTTTTCAAAGCTTACATTCTGGCTAGAAATGGTATAAACTCTTCCTACATTTAATTTTTAAACACGTCCTAGTTTTTTTATGTCATAGTTATAAGCATGCTAATCAAATAATGATTATAATCTAAAACATAGTTGTAGTCATGGTCAATAACGTATCTATAACATGGTTATTTGGTTGTTAACAAAGTCATAAACAAGTAGATTGGCATTCTTTTCCACATGTACTCACCAGTGTCCTTTTCTTACAGCAGCAACCAGGCCAGGCCTTCCCTCAAACTCCAGCTGCTGGTGTCACAGCTCCCAACCCTGCTCCACAACCTCCAACTCAACCTACTGCCCCACCAGTTCAGGGTTTGTATGGACCTTAGACTCATTACTTAAGAAAAATTGGTTGTAATATTCTTGAAATTAAAAAAAATGATTTAAATTCTTATTTTTCTACCGAAATGAAGTATATTGCAGGTCCGGACAATAAAAATAATCTTGAAAAAAAAATATATATATAAAAAATATATATTTTTGTTTGTGTTATTATTAACCTTCCAAACAGCCTGGAAATAGGCAAAAATTTATGGTTGTTTTTTCTTCATAAAATTGTTGAAATATATTTGATGAGGATATCAGAATTGTTTATTTTTGAAATTGTGACAGTAAAATCATTTATAATTTTAAAAAAAGTAGAATATCAGTCAGTTAAATATTTATTACTTTTTTAATTATTGCTTTTTTTGCTAAAAAAACTAATGCATTAATTCGTTAAAAAAACATGTCTAACGCTCAAGTTATGGATTTTAAAATTTCAATAAAATTATATTTATAGTATTACCAATTTAATTTGTTTTCACATTGACTGCTGTGTTATATATAGCATGTTAACAATGACTTTGTGAATACCATTTTCACATTTATTTTCCGAATAATAATGTTAACTTAAAAAGCCACTTTCTGAGAATCAGCATCCAACAAATCACATAGAAAACACAAAACTTCCTATTCAAAACTTCTTATTCCTATTTTCAACCCCATCACATTACTTTAACAACCTTATATCATCAATTATCTTATCATAATCATATCATTAATTTATCATTAATATATCATTAATTTATCAACCTTATATCATGCCTGGCTTCATCTTATGTAATTGAGCCTAAAAAATACATCTCATCCCTATAGTCCAACCACCTGCAGCATCAGTCCCTCCCGCGGGCCCCCCAGTCCAGCAACCCCCAGCAGGAGCCCAGCAGCCAGCCCCACCCACTCCTGCGGGTGTGCCAGCGCCACCTGGACACCCAGGCCCATTTCCAGCAGCAGCTCCAGTGCAGGGACAGTGGCCAGCCCCAGGGCCGTTTGCGCCAGCGCAGTTCAATCAGCAACAGCCAAATGCATTCGTGGGGTACAACTACCCGAATTACGGGCAGCCTCAGGCCTTTGCAGCAGCCACACCCCAGTAAGATGATGTAAGTTGGTTTTGGATTATTTTTTCACGGTGTTTGTATTGATTAATGGAAACTCCATGAGTAAATTGCTGGTATATTTTGATGAAGGATTTTTTTCAATAATAATTAAAACTCCTCGGTGCAACAGCCCATAACTGGGCCTAGGCCTGCTGTGCCCTTTTCAGCTTTCGTGACCTAAGGCTCTGAGGTGCTAGACATATGCCCCAGTAAGGAGGTCAGCCTCACGCGTAACCCTCAGTGTTTATTTTAAAACATGCTTGATACCAATTTTATCGACCCACTCAAAGGAAAGGATGGGTCAACCTCGCCCAATCCGAATTTGATCCCCAACCGTGGTAATGCGCAATACTAACACTGAGCCACTGGGCCTCATTACAATAATAATAATTCCTAGTTTTAATGTGAAGACTTCAGAAATATTTTTTCTAGGACTAGTTAGAAGTAGATTCGAAAAAACAATGCTAGTTATGCATATTCCAGTTAGTATTGTTGAAATTATTTTATGTATTTTTCAATATGACTCCACAGTAAATTAGTTTGTCTTTGACTGTTTAACAAACCTTTTGTGCTTATGTCGAGTTTCCAGTACAACTATTGAATTAATAAAAGAATCAAGTAGACCAAAACTAAAAATGTATTTTTCTTAGTTTTAATTTCATTCTTCCTTTATCAATTTATTTCTTGATCTGATTATTTAGTAGTTCTTTTTAAATTAGTTATTTTTTCTTGCCTAAATAAACTATATTTATTCTTTAATTGTATTTATATGGTATTGTTTATTTATGTTATTTAATTTATACTTGTATTCTTAAATTTTGAAAGCTATGTGTTCATTATATTTTCTTGGTAAGTATGTAAAGTACCCTTTAAAATTTTAGGTTATGTCTAATTATCATTTATCAAAGGTATTATTTTCGCAGCTTTCATAAGAAATTCCTTTGTTAGAAAGTATAGCTTTTGGGTATAATATCGGCACTTGCACATTTTCTTTTGTTGGTTATTTTTAACTTTTGATGTTACTAGTGATGAATGAGGTTAGTTTTCATACAAGGAGAAAACACCTAAATCCATGGATTGTTTATTTTTTAGTATTATCTGCTTAAATCTCATTGTTTTCTGGTTTTTCTCAATTGTTGCTCTCTTTTCTGGTCTTCTGGTTTCAACTTGCAGTGTTTTTTTTTAAAACTTGTTTTCACAGTCTGAAATAATCCCCCACCTCTTCATATTTGTCAAGCATATATTGGTTTGTTTCTATAGTTACATAGAACATTAAACTTAACATATTTTCAATTTCACTTTTGTGAGGATTGATTTTGGCCATATTTGACCCATGGTACAGCCATAATTTCCTGACTTTATTTGAAACATAAAACTTACCTATGATAAGATATTAATATAGATTTGTTTATTGGAATATCGAAAGGTATTTAAAAAATTCTACTCTGCGAATTTAGGGTATGCAAATTAGCGCTTTGTAGTGACAAAAAACTTAAAATTTTATTATTAATCACATTTTATTTATCATGATTTTTATGATTAAAAATTTAATCTCTTAAAGAAATCTGAACATGTTAGATTTGTAGTCTGCCGGAGCAATTCAAAATAACTAGAATTTGTTTACACCATTCGATACAATAATACCTTCTTTATTTCTTCATTTATTCAAATATTTTTAGCGTTTTTCCATTCTGCCTTTAAAGACTGCCCAACTAGCTAGTTAAGTAAATTAATTTTCTTGATTCTCCGATTGTTAGTGGATTCGTGTGTTGAAGGAACTAAATTAGCCTTTCGAGCTTTCTTCAATACCTTGAGAAGTTACTGAAGGTTGATATCTTAGTTTATTTCTGGCTCTTTTCTTGTTGGTTATTTCAATTCTGTTTGTAAGACTGCACTAAATTAATACATTGATGCAAATTTAATTTAGTTAATCTTACTCTTTTGGTAAAAAGTTACTATTTAAAATGTTCGGCTCTAATATTTGTTTGCTTTTTAATTAAGTATACAAGAATGCTTTTATTTTTCCCCGACATTTTTAAAATGTTTATTGTACCAATTTAATAATACTTTATTCTGAACTAAATTTTTGTCAATTTTTAATCAATATTAAAATTATGAAATGTTTTCTTAATTTTTGTTTACTTTATACAGGCTTTTTTACTCATTTATTGACTTATATTTGTTAATTCATTTTTGAAATTATACATTTACAACATGCAATGTTTATTTATGCTGAAAATGTTTTTACATGCATTGACATTTATGCCTTTTATTTATCGTTGCTTTATTAAAATTGTATTTTGATTATTGTACATGCGGGTTATTTGCCATGTATCAGTTCATGTTTTTTGGTGATTGATATCTTTGTGTATTTTATTCCCAATGTATTTGAATGTTTTTCATGAATTGCATTCTATGAGTTTTCTTGTCTTTTATTCAAACGGTTTGATGGTTGTTCTCTTTCCATTTCTATGTACATTAATTGTTTTTTTTTGCAATGTGGTTGCACATTCAATTTGGTTCACATTCTGATTCGGCTTGTATTATACTACAGATGATCAATAGCATTTGGTGGCATTGCTTAGGGCACATCCCAAAATTAAAGCTTCGTCGGCTATCCGTTGCACATGGCGTTCCAGAACGTTCTGGGACCCTTGAGGTAAGGTCGGGTAAGTAGGCTAGCGCATTTGGAAAAGTGGACTGTACTGAATATGTGCTGTACTTGTCTGTTCCCACGAAATGGTTGCCTCAAGGTCAAGTATTTCCCTCCACCCATAGAGTTATAATAGGAATAAGAGAGCACACTAATGCAAATCTCCCTTTCACTACCCGATATATTTATTCTGTGTGCAACACGCTTATTTCAAAAATCTATTTAAATGTTAAATCTGTTTCAATTTCAGAATACTGCCAATAGCACCAGACCACCAAGTGACTTTCAGAGTAATTTTAAAACAATAAAATCCAAGAAAAGCATTAAAATACAGTGTTTAAAATGCACTAAATTGATGCTGAATTATACCTCTATGCTTTCGCCATTTGCTGTTTTGATGGTAGTTAACTAGGAGTAGGGAAAACATGTGACCTTGAGACTTTTAATTTCATATGGACAGTATAACCTTTTTCCCCTTACAGGTATCAATTCAGAACTTTTTGTGTGATATAAAAATGCAATTTGTTTGTTATGTTCTCTTTCCAGAGTACCTTGCTGTATAGAGTTACATTATGTCAACTGATGCTGTTTTATGAACATGAAGTTTTATGTCAATGTTGTGCTCAATGTGATTTTGCTTGTGGATTGTAACTTGGAATGCCATAATGTATGTCTAATTATGAAATAGTCTAATCAATTTCCATTGAACTAATAACTCTTTAATAACTCTTTAACTTATTATAACATGGAATTAAAATTAGTTTTTTATTTAATAAATTTATTTTTTATCTTTAGTTTTGTTTTGCCCAGATTTCAGATTATTAGGCGCAAGTCTTGGGACACTTTCTGGCTTCTACTGTTTCCAGAATCAGTAAATGGTATAATTTTCATAAATTAAGTCAATCTTATTTTCTGTACATAAAATCTTTAATCATTTGATTATCATGCTTGTCCCTTTTCATTTTTAAATACCATTTTCTGTAGATCATTAATGTAAAATAAAGTTCATTCTAAAACCTTGTATTCACATGCATTGCATTTTATTATATTTAGGGCATTTTGTCATTTCTTCAAAATTAGCTAATTTATTTTAAATATCTTAGTACTGATATAATCTTTTTTATATAAATCTCAATGAGTTTGTCTTACAGTGGATCTGTCCGGCAAAGCTCCACAGTCTTGTTTTCCTTTCTCTTGAATCACTTGTGTTTAGGTTAATTTGGTTGGTAGACCTAGATTCCAGTTAGTATGCTTGGTCTGCACGCAAACCTGATTATCTCTACCAACCAAGAAAAAGAAATTCAAGAGAAAGTATAACTAGACCTTGGAGCTATTGCCAGATCCCCCATGAAACAACCCCATTTTGTTTCAAATAATTAAGTAAAACATTAGTCAGATGACATTCAAACAACTATCTTTTGGCTATTTTTTTAAAAAAGCTAAACGTCAATTTTATTTCATATGCATAAAAAATTGTGTTAGAATTTTCTTGTGAATCATTAATTTCTTTTTGGTACCTAGTGTAGGTTTTAAGCAAAATGTGTATATTTATGTATGTCACATGGACATTCCCCCCCCCCCCCCCCACTTTAACATATGAAAATTTAAAATGCTGGCTTTTCAATTCTTATCTAAAAAACCAACTTAAGATTCAAATACTTCTTGGCATTGAATATTTTTAACCGATGTCATTTACAGTGCAGATAAGGTAATTTAGTTACTTACTTGATCTTTTTGCAAGACACAGTTCATTAAAAAATAAAATAATTTCCTTTAAAATAAATAACATATTTATTGATATTTTATAAAAAGTCCATGAATACAATTGACTTATATGGAGATTTTCTTGGAAAATAAATATGACTAGCTGTGCATTTGGACCAGAAATATTATCAATTTAGTTGAAATATAGTGCAACTGGAATTGAAGAATATTTTCAGTTGAAATTTACCAAATATAAATGAGCAATGGTAAAGCCAATAGAAAATGCTACAAAAATGCAATTAATCTAAGTCAAGTTAATTACTGAATTATGAATATTGTTAAGCTAATAATGTTTCATAATGTTAATTATGAAAAACACCAAATATATACACCATGATAAATAATTTTTACATAATACTGGTTTTTAGCTAAAACCATGCTTCATCATGCATAAAATTAAGGCATCTAATTTCGTTAACTTTCTTGCTCATTTTTTTTTTGCTGGCATTAATTACAAGAAATTAAAGACACTTTTCGTTAAGATTTATCTTACCTAATCGAAGTATGTACTATTTACAGTTGGTTGTATCTTAACTTCATTAGACAATACTATTGCCAATCAGTTGGACTTTTTGTTACCAAAGCACAAAGGTTTGTAACAGAAATAGTGTAAACCGAAGGCCTAACTTTTACAGAAATAAACTATAATTGTGTAACAATCACAAGAAGTTGAAAAAGTTTTTCAAAATGTATGATAAGGCAGCAGTTTGGTGGCAGCTCTGGTAAGAGGAAATTTGGTCGAATTGTCACACGTACCCGCCCAATCATCGTTGTTTAAATTGAAGATCATGATGCCACCGTAACCTTCTTCCTTCACCCATTTACTCTGAGAAAAAGAAGTACAATTAGTTCGAAAATTTCATAGAATGGGATTTTTGACAGAAAAGCTTGTTCTCTAATCTAAATGATAAAATTGTAAATTTACTTCTTTAAATAAAATATTTATTACATGTTTTTTACAATCCTGTTGTGGTAAACGACAACTTTGTGAATGCCATTAACACATTAAATTTACATAACATATTGCCATTAACTTCTCTTCTGATTTAAAATGTCAACTTAAAGATTTTAAAATCGGTTTTTCATCTAATAGGAATTTTTCAGAACTAAAGTGTTAGTTGTATATTGTTTATTTGTGTAAACTTTTTAAGCAAAAAGCTCATTTTCATCTCGTGGCAAATTTTCTTGCCAATTGTTGTAAATGAGTTAATTAGAATTAAGAATAACTTTCGTTTCCACTCTCTTTAGGCATCTACTTAAAAAAGTATTTTTTTCCTCAATATTGTATGTTTGCAAAAAATTTCCTTTTTCTGTTTGATTTCGACAGCTTTTTTTAAACAGTTCATTATTGTTAATTTTATTAGTTTTTCTTTCAAACTTACCTTAAATGATACACTCTGCTCATTATCGAAAGCAATCCAATCATGACCATGGTAGGCGTAAGGAACTCTGGTGGAGATATCAAATATTTGCCTCGCTCCAGATTTCAGGAACTTGCATACCTGAAAACGGTAGTGCATTTGAAAGTGCTGAATTTTAAATGTAAAAATAACTTTCTTTTAGAAATGCATATTCTAGAAATATTTTTCTTTTAGAAAGTAGTTAATCAGATTTATCAGTATTTTTTGAGTTTGACATGATTTTTTTTGTTAACAATTGTACTGCCTTAATCGTGATTTTAGAATAATCAATGTCTAAATTTTTTTTTACAGGCTACTATTCATAGATTCCGAGACAACAGGTTCTAATAAAGCGCAATTTTGGAATTGTTTTCTTCTAGGAAACCCTTCGAACCAATCTCAAAATACTGCTTTCTAACAAATTTCCCTCCCATTTCTCCTTTACGTTTCTCCTCTAGAAGTGTGTGATAGCGCACAGTTTTACCATCTCTATATTCATAATACTCTACCTAAAATTTTTTTGTTATGGAACCATTAATAATTGCTGCTAATACTAAAATATAGTTTAGAATTAATTGTTTATTTCAGTACTTGGTAGATTTTATGTCTTTGTCCCTGCACTGCAATTATAAATTGTAATAAAAACCACTAGTTCGAGACTCGTGGTCACCCCCATTAAGAGAGTGAAACATGTACCTGTGGGTAGGTGAGCTTTCCGTTCCCGATGCCGGGACCTTTTGCTGGGGCGTCGAGCCCGTTCAGGTAGGGCGTATCCAGGTAGTAAGTGCGGGCGTGAGTGGGAACGCCGAGCATTATCTGTTTCCGAGGCATGCCCCGTGCTTCCCAGAAAGCGGCTGCCCACGCCTGAAAGAGATATTTGTTCAATTATAGAAAACTAGCTTAATACAGGCCCGCACGTGTATTCGAAATGAGGTGATTATTTATTATGTATTTTATTGCCATTGATTCCCTATCCACAGGTCAGGACCCCATCAGCATATTGTAATATCCTCCCATTCTGATCTGAGGGGATGTCCGATTGTATCCAGTCCCTTCGTGGAGCTAGAGGGCCAGTATACAATAACAATTGCCATAGGCCTCCTGTTAAAATTACCAGAACAGCTATGGTATAATGGTCTATCTTGATAAGGTTAAATATGCCCAAATGTGGTAAACATTCCACTGCATATTTCATAAAACGCGATAAGGCTGGAGAGCCCACAGTCCAGTAAGTTAAGGTTTTCGCCTTGCATGTGGAAGGTCCCAGGTTCGGGTACGAGGGCATCACCACAAAAACTGCCGACTTATAAACGGTCCGTGCAGCGCAGCCAAAAAATGCCTGACGAATAATATACCGTGTAGAGGGAGTGCTCGTACTCCATAAGTCATGGCGCTGCATAAGATGTCGCTCCTAAAAGGAGCATTGGGTACCCCCTGATGTGTCGGCTCAGAGTCGAGTGAAGAGCCCGGCTCTTCACTCGACTGTGGTTCTATATTACGACTCCGGCGCCAACAGCGCCTCGTGTAACTCTCTCTCTACGATCATTCAACTCTCAACTTACTATATTATATATCAAACCCATAATACTTTTAGTACTGTCATAATTAGGTTAGACTTTATTAACAGACAGTACTTACTCCATTCAGATAGTAAGCGGATTTTTGATCGCTGTTTCTTGAAAACAGTTGACTGTGGTGAGTCGTGAGAGGGTACGATGGGTTGAACAGCTGTAGATCATAAGACATGACGTTTACAAAGTCGACGATCCTGAAAAATATTTTGTATTAATTTCTTTACAATTGGTTAGGTAAGTTTTGTATAACCTAAATGTTTAATTAAAGTACAAGACGGTAATTTGTCTTTTAAATTATAGATTTTGTGGAATGCTAGTTCATTTCATATATCTATTTACAAAAACTTAATGTGTTCAAATCACAAAATTAATTTTATGAGCGATTTTATGACAATTTTTTCCGATTACCGTTACTTAACTGTAATTGATAATCATGGGGTCCTCGCCAACAGTCCATGTTTAGTACAGAATGACGGTAGTAAAAACCCAACCCTTTCTTTAATTAGAAAATTAGCGGGCAATTTCGCACAATGAATTATTTCGGGTATGTAATTGGAAAACTGTAGACTTCAAATGTTAATAAATCTAATTACATCCTTTATAATACAATTTTAAATAACATAACAACAACACAGCAATTGATTTGTTTTTATTTAAGGAGATAGGCAAAAATGCTATTTTGTATACATTGAAACTATGTATGTATATATGGCTACAATGCAATAAACCTTATATTTTATGTGTAAACACCTAATTTAAATTAACACTGATTAATTACTAATGTTTTCTTGTTCCGTCTAATATTAAAAATACTTCTATGTATTATATATATTTTTTTAACCAAATCGAAATTCGTAGAAAATGTTACTCAGAAATGTCGATCGGAACGTTATGTCTTGTGAATGTTACTTCTCTGCTTTGAAACTCTTACCACAGTAAAAACAGTTCTACAGGGACTAAAAACTTGGTGGGGAAAACATCGCTACAATGAAATATATTCGCAAAGAGAAAATAAAATTTGTATATTTTCCGAATTGGCTTTTTTTTTTAAAAAAACACTTTTAATAATATATTTTTAAATAAAAAAAATATTTGTATTTAGGATTACAAGTAAGTCTCTCGCGCATTTTAGTTTTGTTAAAAGTATATCTGGGAAATAAAATTCCTTTTTTTTTGGAACCATGAATATTTGGTTTATTATGTGAAAGATTTTGAAATTCTGTTTGCAATTTTTGCTGTTACATTTTTCGAGATTAAAAATTATTAACGAAAATGAAATGAAAAAATATTTATAAAGCAATTTATGTGTTAACTAATGTTATGAATTAAACAAATATTAACGTATGCGTAAAATTAAATAAGTTTTTGGCTAATTTTTTACTGTAATGTAATAAGTTAATTATTTAATTTAAGTTAAACATGCTAGAAAAATTCAAGAAAAACATGAAAATACTTGGCCATTTCTGGAACGTCATAAGATGTGTCAATAATTGCAACATGCGCTGCTACAGCGCAACTGATTAAGAAATGTCTCTTCGCTTTTTCAATCACATAACGGAGTTCCTGTAATAATATTTAAAAATTAACGGCTTTTTTAATGAAACAACTGGACAAATTATCTATAATAACTTAATAAAGAATAGTTTTGTTACTTACTTTTAGTAAAAGCATAAAATAAAATCTTTCTAGCGGATTAGCTTCATTCCAAGCTGGGAACTCCCAATCGAAGTCTACGCCATCAAATTTATACTTATCCAGGAAATTCAGAAGTGAGAAAATAAATCTGAAAAATTGTTAAAACGTTATCAATTTGAGTTCTTCTATTAGGTCAGAATGCTGGGATGATTATTTTACTACAAAGTTATATGCTTTATGTCTTTAAGACCCTCTTTTATAGACCAATACAATCCTTAAAATATTTAGCATCTGCGGTGGAGTCCTAGTTATACAAAAGATATACAGGAGTCCTGTATCTTTTGTATAACTAGGACTCCACCGAAATTGTTCACAGTCCTGTAACAGGACTGTGAAGAATTTTCAGTCAATTGAGATTACATAACAAATTTCGGGCTACTGAAAATGAGAATCATTCAAGTATTTAATCAGCGAGAGTTAGCTATTCAATTCGTTGGACAAACTTTTGACTAATATCCGTATATGGCAGACTAGATAAAAATTTAAAAGTTCACATTTACTCTATTTTTACACAGATCAGAGCCCTCACTCTCAGAATAGGATGCTCAAATTTCACGAAAATGTCATTGAAAATTCTCTGAGTAAAACTTTAATCAAATTGTGGTAAGTTTGTATCTGAGAATATTGTTATTTCTGGGATAGTTTGGTGTGCTTAGTATATGTACTTTTATTGTTAGATATTAAAAGCTCTAACATTTGGGACTCGACTTTGTGTAACTTTGACTTGTGTTCACTCTTAAAACGAACGAGCTATTTTAACTCAGTCTGAATTAATTTCACTCCTCTAGTCTGGAAAATGCACTTACCCGGAAGGAGCGGATTCTTTGTGTGTTAAGCGTCCGACAGGATCACTCCAAACGAGTGATTTTAACTCAGTCTGAGATAATATTCACTCCTTTCCAGTGTCGAATATGCACTTCTCCAACTGGAGTGGATTTCACTCTTTTGTTTTAAGAGTGTATGTACACTCTTAAATCAAAAGAGTGTATTCCACTCCATCCAGTTGGAGAAGTGCATTTTCGACACTGGAAAGGAGTGAATATTATCTCAGACTGAGTTAAAATCACTCGTTTGGAGTGATCCTGTCGTAGGTTTAACACACAAAGGATCCACTCCAAAAGGAGAAGTGCATTTTCCAGACTGGAGGAGTGAAAATCAATCAGACTGAGTTAAAATCGCTCGTTCGTTTTAAGAGTGTACTTGTATAAGTATGTTACTTGTAACTTGACCCACCTCTCTCTCCCGTAAGCTGTGGCAACCATGCCACCAAAGCCCCCTTTGGACTTCCCCGCAACGGACAGCATGACCTTTAACTTGGGGTTCTCCTTGCGCAGGGCCAATGTCCTTTCGAAGCAGTTTGTGTCCTGCACCGTCTTGGGAAGCAGGAAATCGTGTCGAACCTCTGCATACCCGACAATCAGGTGGGTGCAGAGCCAGGGATCGATGTCCTCCGGCTGAAGTCGGCCCCTGCTGATGTTCAGCTCGGTCCTGTAGTAGCACACGATGTGCTGGTGGTCCGCTTTATGTTCTGCAAGAAATATAACTACATTCGAACCATCTTAACCGGCTTAAAGGGGGCCGAGGAGGGTAAGCCGGTTAAGCGAAAATCCAGTTAAAACGGAGAATCGAACTGAATTAATATTTAGATGTACTTTTGATTGCATATCTGTACGTAGTGCTCAAAGAAAAGTACTTAAAAAATCGCATACGAAAGGCATTGTGTCTACTTTTTCTTTGTGAAGTGTGAATCTACTATGAACACGTGTTGTTTGATCTGACTTGAAACACTAATAACAGAACAGAAAGAAACTATATAAAAGAACGGACCGTTAATTTTCTCTATCACCGTTAAGCATGGTTTGGAAAGCCACGATAAATATATTCATATTAAAATTTACTAAATTTATGTCTATGGAAACTAAGTTTTTTGGTATTTAACTCCATTTTCTTGCAATTTATCAACATCTTTTTCTTTTGCCCGTGCGAAGAACGGGTATTAATTTATTAATATTATAATTTAAAACATAAAAATATCTCAAAGCATATGCAGCTGAAATAATGAGACAATACAAAGGAGTGAAAGCAGGAATATTTTTTCTCAAACGTAAAATTGCAATTTTATGTATGCGGACAAGCATTTGCAATTTTATATTTCCTATACAAGCGTGTTTGAAAATTCATTTCTGTTGATAAATTATTTTAGTTTTGTGTTCCACCCATAAAAGTTTACAATTCAAAAGTTTACATGATTTAAGCCTAACCACTTTTTTTGAACCCGCTTTTTTCATAGTCTGTCAAATTGGGGATAACCTGTTCTTCGCACAGGCAAAAAAAAGTGACTTCACACAGATGGTTTATTCTTGCTAAGAAACTGCCTCAACAAGTTGGATTACATTATTGTAATTTCTTTTTTTAAATGCCATATTGACTTGATACCCTCCTATATCATCATCACCTTTCCCCTCTTGTCAAGTCTAGTGAATGAACCCTTAAAATGTTTAAGTTATTCTATGCGTATGGAGGAATGGCATATCCTCCAAAATGAAAGCGAAGGCAAGAGACAGTCTACTTTAGAGTTGTATATTTTTATTAAGGGCATGGTGTAAGACGGCCGAAGTGCCAGGGATTAATTTATTTTATTTATTTGTTAATACTATCAAAAATAAAAACTGTTAGCGTCCTTTTTAAGTATCGGAATAGACTGGTGAAATAGACTTATGCCCCTGAAAATTGACCACGAAACAGTGCCATCATATAATGGTAATTTATGTGTTTTAGTGCAAAGCTCTTTTCCTAACTGCTAAAATACCAATCTAAAGTAATAAAAAAAGATAAAAGCTTCTGGGTAATAAAAATGAATACTCGAAACCATTACTTCGAAAAAAATTGACCTGATGCTATGTGTTTTAAATATTTAAGTACTAAGTAGTTTTTTATACTTGTATATTTCAAAATTTCTTTTTAGGTTGTCTTAAGTTGTAAACTATTAACTATCGATAAATGATACACGTAAACACATAAACTCTGTTTTTTTAATTGCCAACGGCAAATAAAATAGTTTCATAATTAAAAAGTTCAAACCTATATTTCTTTTTCTATTCATCAATCCATCATTTGTTTAAAGTAAACGTAAATTAAATAAAAGAAATTCCTTAACAGGTATCCCTACATAACCTGTTGTCTCTCCAAACAACAAAAAAATTTAAAAAAGCAAGATACTCGATGTGTGTATTACTTTAGCTTGACAGTTAATTCAAAAGCAAAAACTAAAACTGCCTGAAGATGCGTCCATGACCTTTAGAAGGACGTTTCCTTCACATCCGTATTGCTTTCTGGCTGGCGGGTGTTCTTTTTATGTTTTGATTCGGAACTGCCCTCCTCGTAACCTCAGACGATCCTTTAATTGTCTTTGGAAGACGTGATCTAAATGTTCGATTTATGTATTCTTGTAATACAATTCTCGTTAGCGTGTGTGATAGACATTTATTGGGCTTAATGTATTCTGGGGCAGGGGGGCCCTCACAAAGTGGAAAAAAATACATAAGATAACTTAATTACAGAAATAAAAAGAATTACAAAAAAGAAGTTTTTGACAATCTCCTAGACTTGAAAATAAATCCCCTTTTTATTGCCTATTACAATTTTTTTTTTCTGGTAATCCCAATACATCAGTAACAATAATCATGTTTATAGTCTTCTCAAAATATCTCTAAAGTACTATCAAGATATCCCTCTAAAGTATTCTTAAGACAACAACAATATGAGGGAAGGAAAAAAATCATTCATCAAAAGAATGTCTTTGTTGTACATTTTTTATAGATTCCTTACACTCAAGTACGTTAAACATCAGTTATGAATAGTCAAGTTGAACATTTGCATTTTTAAAGAAATTCAGGTGTATTTTCACTTAATTTTATTTCTCCTGAACTATATCTCATATGATGAATTCCATACCTAAGGTTATATAAACAGATCAATTGTGATAGAAAAAAATCTTTAAAAAAAAAATTGAAGTAGAAGAAGCATTTTTAAAAAAGTGTTAATTTTTTGAAAAAAATTTAATAAATTAAATAAAATATTAAAATTTTGCCACTGGAATGTCTTATTTAGACAATTGTATACAGATTCATAGCAAAAAAAATGCATGTTTTACTAAATATGAAGAAAAAAGTTTTTGGAGTACTGAGTCCCTTTAACAATTGCTGAGGGCGTCATTATTTCATTGAGCCATAATTTCATACAATTTAATTAATAAATCGGTTGCTTCGGTATCGGCATTTTTGAAAAGCTCGAATGTTCTAGTTTATAATCAACGATTTATGTATTAAGAAAAATAATAAAATGAACTTTTAAGGGGACGCATTACCCAAAAATTGGTAAAAATGACGACTTTTTACTTTTTATTATTAATAATATTCTTCTAAACATTTACTGAAAGTTTCATAATGATATCTTGTGTAGAAAAAAAGTTATTAAATATTTTCTGGAGTCATTCCTATACGTTTGAATACGTATTTCGTCTGCTGGGACGCAGTACCCAAAAATTGGTCAAAATATTAATTTTTCAGTTTTTACTTCTTATTATTTACAATATCTTTCTGATCATTTACTGAAAGTTTCATAATGATATCTTTTGTAGAAAAAAAGTTATTAAATATTTTCTGGAGTCATTCCTATAAGTTTGAATACTTATTTCGTCTGCTTTCAACCTTTTTTCTCTGTTTCACGTTTTTCAATTCTTTTGTTTAATAAATCCCTAAGGCTTTTTTGCTAATTAAGTTAGAATTTTGAACTTTTTTACCTGTGTTCTTACATATATTATGCCCAAAATTGTGCATTTAATAAGGTCTTGTTATTTTTTTTAAAAAAAATGTTGAATTCAATAATTTGTATTTTGTGATTTTCACTGTAAATGCCTATTACTTTTTAACTGTCGCTCACAAATTAAAATCCATGCACAGTTCTTGAACAAATAGTACTAAAAAGAAACCATAAAAGTTTGGTGAAGTTATTCTTTAAATTGAAGGAAGAGTAGGGTTTAAAAAAAAGTTTAAAATTTTGAACTTTTTTTTGAATAAATGAAAAACTACTTGTAAATATTCATTTTTATTGCTAGAAATTTTTTATTTAGAGTGAACATTATACAAAACCAATATAATTTGCAAGTTTATGTTATTATTTCTAGAAATAATATTTTGGGTAATGCGTCCCCAGTCTACAAAGGTTGACGTATGTGTACCTCTGGAACGATGGATATAAAAGGAAGCTACTAACTAAAATGATCATCAAAAGAACGTCTTTGCTGTACAACATTTTCTTCAACTTAATAGATTCTTTACACGCAAGTACGTTAAACATCAGTTATGAATAGTTTTGCGGTGTATGCGTGCGTGTATTCATTTCAATAACTTTATTACCAATGAAGGATTAAATGAAGACCCAAATGCCAAATACCCAAGATTTGTAAAATTATCTCTTAATACAAATTTTACTGCTACTACTATTTTTTCTTTCATTATTATGTTTGATATACATAAAGTTTTCTCTCTATTTTTTTAAAAGTAAGGCCTTGTAAAAAGTGTCAAGCCATAACAGTATGAAATATTTATATTAGAACTCCATACTTTTTCTGGAATGTGTATACGTAATTTTTACTAATTTATCTATACTTATGTAATAAAAAACAATCAAAATAATAACAAAATATGAACACTTTATAACATTAATTTAGATGCCGAAAATAGCATTTAAATGCCTGTATATATATATATATTTAGGTTCCTAGATATATGACTTTTCTTAGCTAGATAGATGATTTTGTTTGATAAATGACTTTTCAACGTAATTATTATCGGTCAATTTAAATTCTTAAAGTACATACATTATATGTTACTATGAGGCTTACATTTATTTTATGGCTTAGTTAAAACACGAACAATGTTTCCCGGTGCTTGTTCCGAAACATGTCCTCTTATTCCTGTCAGGGCCTGCTCTTCCATAAGGCCTGTTAGGCCCGGGCCTAGGACCCCCAAATTTTAGGGGCCCCTAAATTTCAGTTTCTATTATGCTAAATGCTGTAAATCCCCAAAATATCAGTAAACTAAAAAAAAATCGAATACTCCACTTTGTTTTTTGCTCAATTTTAAGAGAGTAATTGACCTTATGTTATTTTTTGATCGATGTTTTTAAGGAAGCCTATAAAGCTTTAGCAAAAATTTTATACATGGTTCATATAGCACCATCATTATTGGAAATCATGCACAAAATGTTTCGTAAAGGGACCCCCAAAATAGGTTGTGCCTATAGTCTGAGATTTCCTAGAGCAGGCCCTGCCTGTAGGTATGTTTGTTTCTTTAACTTACTTAGAAACGTGTAATTTAATTATGGTTGTATTAGCTTAAAATAAGAGGTGAATTTAGTTTCAGAATTAGTACCACTTACTTATATGTTCATGATGCAGTAGTTTTTCAAACTTTTCTGCGTGTGCGTGCTCTCGTCTCTCAATCTTTTGAATTTTGGAAAGGGCTCCTACCGTCAACATAAGAGCCACAGCACGATAGAAATAAGCAGACACCATGGCTGAATCTATCGAAGAAAGAAGGAATATTACAGTATAATTTTGAGGGTGTTGAAGACGGAACTGAATTTAATATCGGTGAACAAAAAACTTAATAGGCCAAAAACTAAATATGAAACATGCAACTTTTTTTAATGATGCACAAAATATTGCTTACTTTTTGTGCAAAAAGAGTCTATTAAAATAAAGTATTTAAAATTATCTATTTTTTTTTGTATAAGTAGGTAGTTATTGTAGAGTTAATCAAATTTTTGTATTGTCAATCTGGACCAAATATATTATTTTGAGAACTTGAAAAGTAAAATTAAACTGTTACTTTTTAAAGATGTGACTAATATACGATCTAACAATTTGTCAAATCGTTACAGACCTTATTTAAAACTTCGGAAAAAGCAAAAAATTCATTGTTTGTTTCTAAATTGAAACTGCTAAAGGAATTAAGGATTTATAATGGAAATTCCACCTAAAAATAAGAAAAATCTGAACATTTTATCTTCAAATTTGTCTATTTCTTTAAAAAAATGTATAGTTTTTAATTTGCTCACGTGCTAAAATAAGTTTTTTTTTGTAAACTTTCTTCTAGTTAGCTTTAGAGTTATATAAGTTTTTATATGTTTTTAAAATCTGAAGAAAAACGATTTAGTAAAAGCACTGTTTAAAAAAAACCAAAATAATTATATTCAAATTTATTTTAATCGATATTGGCTTAACCCAATGAAGGATAATTGTAAATTTTTTTTATTCTTGAGCAAATTTTTTTCTGCAACTATTATCACATTTATTAATATTAGTTATGATAAACTATTAGTAGTTTTTATCAATTAAATAATATGACCTCCTATGAATTCAACAGTTTTACACAATTCATATAAAATTATATAAAAATAAATATATTTTTACGAGAAGCTTAACCTTTCGTTTAGTACCTTTCGTTCCCCTAAGTAACAGTTTTCATGGTTTATTTATGGTAGTCAAAAGGTGGTTTAAGGGGGAAAAAAGCCAGAAAAACGGTTTAACGGTTAATTAAAAAAAATGAAAAACTGTTAAGGGATATAAAGGGAAAAACTTTGGTTAGCTAAGTAAGACAAAATATGAGAAGCTCTGATGCAAACTAAATTAATACAAAAAATATTGCACACTAAATGTTCCCACCATTATTCCAAGAATATACACAATAAAGAACACTCACCGGAATACAGTGATACAGATGATATCAACACAAAATAACATTAAATCCTTAATCCAGTTAATAGAAACATCAGTCCAACATGTAATCCGAGTGCTTATCACCAGAAAGCGCGAGAATTAGCAGCTTATTCATCAATACACGAGAAAACAAAAAGAAAATCTTCTTTCACCTTACTAAAGAGGGAGAGAGCCGCACCACTGACCTAGGTATCAGTAGCCAGGTATCAGTGGTGTGACAAGAAGCGGTAGTTTGATGCTGAAAACGAAACCGCCCCTGGCCCAATACTTTGATGTTAGAGTAAGAACCTTGCGTGTTTCTGCATATGTTCTTTCCTTGCATTTATATTTCAGAACATTGAAATTGGTACGTGAATCTTAATACTTTGAAAAGCAACGGAGAAGAAACGTAACTACTGACTTAGTACTTCTCTTAGCAAATTAAGATGTATACATGCACAAGGACACTTAAGTAAAATAAAACAACCACATTTTCCAAACCTTCACAACGTACCTTTTTTACTATATTTAAGTACTTTAATTCTTATTGTTTTATACTATTTCCTGTACACTTTATATTTTCCGTACCTTCCTCAATGTCACATTATTGTTATCTTCACGGTTATCCTTCCGAAAGATTGTTGACCGAGCCTCAGAAGTAGTTGTTTGACTTTTTTTTACACAAATAAGGCCCAAGACAAACAAATATTGACAAAAGCACTCTTTTACTGGTTTTGATTCAGAGGCTCTTATATCTACTATGCAAAGAAGGCGGGTGCCATGTTGTTAATACCAATGCCTAAAATAAGGTTTTATCATCTAAAGAAATTTTTGAAAGTTTATACGACTTAGAAATCTTGACAAAACAAGAGGAAATCGTTGTAAAATAACTTTTATGAAAAAGATTAGAGTATTAAGGCTGCTCATCACCCCCAGACCCGGTCCTCCTTCGACCGGGCTTGCTAATGGTAAGTCCATGGGGGAAAATGGTTTTTGTTCCAAAAAAAAAGCAAAGAAATTATAGGAATATTTTGATACGGTTTTTTTTAAATTCATAAAAATCCAATAAATTAGTGCTTTATAAGGTTATTTTTTTAAAAACGTTACTTGCCTTTTTTTTAATAGAAAAAAATTTAGATTAAAAAAAAAGGAAATGTTCAAAATCAGAATGTTAATTGTTCACATAGTCAAAAAGGTCCGCTTCTATAGGATGACTAACGGCCAAAATAATCACTAGTGGGTACTTTTTTATTTCCACAGGCTACTAACTAAAATGATCATCAAAAGAATGTCTTTGTTATAAATTTTCTTCAACTTTATAGATTCCTTACACGCAAGTATGTTAAACATCAGTTATGAATAGTTTTGCGGTGTATGCGTGCATTCATTCAATAACTTTATTCATTTCGATAAATTTATTACCAATGAAGTATTAAATGAAGACCCAAATGCTGAGTTTTGTCAAATTGTCCCTCAATAAAAATTTTATTGCTATGTACTACTCTTTTTTCTTTCATTATTATGTTAGATATACATAAAATTATCTCTCAATTTTTTTTTAAAAAGTAAGGCCTAGTAAAACGTGTTAAGCCATACCAGGATAAAATATTTATATTAGAACTCCATACTTTTTCTGGAATGTGTATGCGTAATTTTTACTAATTTAACTAATTTATCTATTTTACTATTTAACGTAATTTTTACTAATCCCCCCCCCCCCCCCCCCATAGACTTACCATTAGCAAGCCCGGTCGAAGGAGGACCGGGTCTGGGGGTGATGAGCAGCCTTAAGGTGCTAGCCCCAACTATTTTTTCAAAGTTAACTAACTGGATGTGGCCAGTACTTGCCTCTAACTCTTTTGCTGATATTTGTACTAACATGTACGTTATATGTACATCTAAAAGGATTACTAATTGTCCTACTGTGGGCTTTTCCTGGTTTGGTTTACTGGATATACGTAACCATCAAAGTTAATCGAAGAATATGACCTTTGTCATCGTTTTCTTATTCGACTATATCACAACGTCGACTTGAGATTGCCATGTCAGATTAAGGGCAAAATTTTTTTTAACATTGCATCATACAATATTGCATGCCACTTTATAAAAGGTTATATTCAGGGTCCAGGGATGAAACAGTAACATAGAATACTAGTTTTCTTAAAAGAACCTGAACTCTCTATCACACCATCAGTCTGCAAATATGCATCTGATGCGTCTCGAAACTAGTCGAAGAAAATAATAACATAAAAAAAAAGAGATCCCCTATCTTTATCACATAAATGAGAGCAGTGCCTCTTCCAGAGTGGAATTTTAATTGATGCTCGCGGTTTTCTTCGGTACCCTGAGGATCGTCAATGTTTGACTTCGTAATTTTTTTTAGTGTCCCTCCGGCTATAGGGTACGCGGGTAGTCATTTTGTGAGACACTTGTTTTGGGTAACTGTAACTGGATGTGGTATGGGAAATACCCATAAGTTTTTAGGAAGTAATCGTTTGAAGGTTTCAGCAAGGTTGCCAATCAATAACTTAGTACTCTTTTTGATGCTCTTGTTTAATCGATTGTTTTGTTGAAAAATTACGATTTTCTAGAATTTGATGTTTCGATAGGATAAGTTTGGAATATTTTTAAAAGCACGAAACACCTTCATACTATTCATATTTTATTAAATATTTCTCATATTATTAATCATTTTTAAGAACTTAAATATAATTTGAATGTTAAGACCTGTGATTTGATATTTGTGACACTGATTGGAATTTGACAGATAAAGAATATTTAAAAATGTTGGTTTAATACTAAGAATATTAAGAATGTTTAAAGGTAATTTATTATTCAATAACCCAGCAAACTAAAACCTAATTAAATGTAGGTATAAAAAGGTAAGATGGGTAAAATTAATGTAGGGGGACCAGGGAACATATTTCTATTCCTTACATTCAACCGACACTATGACAGTGACATCAGGCTACTGGGCGGGGAAATGAAAAGTCTTTATGAAAGTGTCTCCTGAAGAGAATAAAGGGCAATCAAAAAATTGTGATTGCACTGCGAAAATTTACTTAAAGGTTAAATTAGAGATTGTCAAAGAAGACTGACAAATTTGTAAGGGTTCGTATTGATTTTTTTTAACAACATGACTACTATTAACTATCATTCAATAGAACAGAACATTTATTATATCTAATAGACACATATAGCTAATTCATAGAAACATGTATTCTGTAATTTTTAAATCACATTAAATAGGAGAATGAGAAACAAAGTGTTTTATATTATTAATATCAATAATATATTGTCAGTAAATAACTTCTATTTAAAAAAATATTTATTGAATCCCCAGTTAAGGGAGTGTAATTACATTATCACAGGCTTTGTGAAATATATAGGAATACATTTCCAAAATAGGCATAGATTTCGAATCCGGAGTATTATTTGCGAACATGTTTTAGCAGGGTAAAAATGAAGCTTAACTATTTTTAGGTACATGATATTAGGCGGAAGCCTCGAAACCTGTATATTAATTGCACATTCGATTAAAAAAATTAAATAAAAACATTTATTAAAATGGGAGGGGAGTTCTTATTTAATTCTGATGTATTCGGAAAAATGAATCTTTTAGTTGCTGTACTTGAATATAGATGACAGCACGAGCGAACATTTGAGATCTAAAATCTGTCATTTGGCGCTCAGAATATCTAAAATTATCTAGCTATAATAATCATCACTTCAATTTTTACAGATAAACACCATTCAATATTTATTCAGCTAATTTTAGTATTTTTTTGTGTGAATAATTAAAATCTCAAAATAATGATAAACCCTACAAAACAATAATTCTTACACAACGCTCATTGCACCAAGACGGCCAATGATTGGTTACATTTATTTCGTTCCCGCCCAGCAAGTCTGACGTCACTGTCATAGTGTCGGTTGAATGTAAGGAATAGAAATATGCGACCAGGAACACATCCCAATGGAATTTTTTTTGCACTGTTTTGTGTTCCAAAATTTTTTTTGAGTTTCTTTGCTTTTAAATTCCGTTTTGCTATTATATAAGGACCAGTCTTTTAGTATAATAAGAAAAATGGAAAATAAATATTAATTTTTAAGTTATTAATTAAAAAGTTATGACCAAGGGACTTAAAAAATATGTTAGAATTGCTCATACACATATATTGTTTTAAATGTAAGTTACTTTCGTATCGTTAATTATTACTTTAAAATATCTTATAACTAGGCTGATGTTTACACTAATAATTGAATTGCTTTGTCATAACATAAATTTTGCTTTGTTCAACTTTTAGTCCAGTGAATAGACTCAAAAAGGGGTTTACCATACAAAAGTATATCGCTGATTTTTTTTCATATGCTGTGTGTGACCCCTAGGTAGTAATAAATCTAAGTTTTCGTCACCCTTGTTCTATTGCTTTTTCCACCATCTTAAAAACTTTCGAAATGTAGCCCATTTTCCGGTTTTTGGCCTAAACCTATAACTTTTCTTCTAAGCATTTTTAAATCGAACTTTTCGACACAAAGTTGTAGAAAACAAAATTTTCTTCAAAATCGGCATGAAAAGTGTTTTTCTACGACAAACAGTTAAAGTGCTAAGAAGCAGCAAAAAGGGTAAAAATCGAGTGTTTCGAAATTGTTTTCTTTTCCGTCACCTTTCATCACCCATCATCGCGACTTTCTGTCACCGTAACTCACATAAGACTTCATTTTAGGAATAAAATAGGATTTTACAAATTGTAGAAATTTAATATCCGATAAAATACACTTAGAAAAAATTAGTATCTTATAGATTGCACGAAAAAAGGTTTTATTTACAGAAACACAAAAATCGGGCAATTTTCACCCGACGATACAGTGTTTTATTTTTTAAAATTTAGGAAATTCAAAGTGCAATTTTCAGTATTTTTGTGAATACAAAACTTGTAGAAGACAATTTTCTCTATAAAAAGGGTTCTTTTGTGAGTTCCATACGATGAAATGTAACGGAGCTACATAGTGCCAAAACTGGCGTAAAATATTTTTCGCCAAGCGGTTTTTACAACAATGATTTATTTTTATTATTGGGATTTTAAGTGGTAAAAAAACTCTTGGCTAAATTCTAGATTTTACGCCATTTTTTGCAATATGTAGCTCCCTTGCATTTGGGAACACATGGAACACACAAAAGAACCATTTTACAGAAAAAAAATAAGCTTCTACAAGTTTTGCATTCACAAAAATAGTGAAGTTGTGTTTCTGTAAATAAAACCTTTTTTCATGCAATCAATAAGAAACTTATTTTTGATAAGTGTATTTTATAGGAAATTCATTTCCTACGATTTGTAAAATCCTATTTTATTGCTAAAATGAATTCTTATGTGAGTTACGGTGATAGGAAGTCTTGGGAAAGTAAAAAAAAAACATCGAAACACTCGATTTTACACCCTTTTTGCTGCTTCTTAACTCTAACTGTTTGTCGTAGAAAACACTTTTGATACCGATTTTGAAGAAAAGTTTGATTTAAAAATGCTTTGGAGAAAAGTTATAGGCCAAAAACTGGAAAATGGGCGTCATAAATGTATATGCAACATAAATATTTTTAATTTAAATAATTACCTTACTTACTCTTACCTTAACATGAATATAGCTTTTAATGGATGACATATAGCTAAAGTTGCCCAACATCAAGAATAATTTTAAGTAATTTTAAAATTAATTAACGTGTATGTTGCTAAATTGCAACAGTATGCACTAGTGGGCTAAACTTGATGTTTATTATAACATATCGCTAAAAAATAGTGCAATTTACTCAATAAAATATGTTTATTTTTAATATTTTTTTATCAGAAAGTCACAAAAAAATTGTAGAAATAAGCATTTAGTTATTGGTTTCATCTCTAGACAATATTATATCAGCTACATTAGTACACTATACTATACATACTATCCCGAGTATTAATGATCTAAATAAGTTTAAGTGCAACTTTGCTACGTTTTAAGATTTACCTATAAACTACTTGCCGATTTTGCAACAATAAATATGGTATGGCGCTTAAATCGTTTAATTCCTTATCAGCAGAGGGTGATCTCCGCATAAGCACAACCACACTTTTTTACAAAGTTGTCTACTTTTTGCGGTTTCGACATTTTTATAAACTTTTAGCAATTTCATAACTCGTTTCAGTTATTTTTCCCATGATAAAATGAATGGAACAATGATATTAAGAATTCTCCAAATGGAGAATTCAAAGTTTTTCGAATGTTTCAGAAATTAATGCATTGCCTATTATCTTCGATTTCCCCCCCCCCCTAAATTAACGTTATGGGGCGGATAAATTTCAAATACAACTAATGAATTAGATTGCCCGTGAAATGAGGGAGGATAAGTTATTTAGCATTAACTTTAAAATATTTTACAACAAAATGCCACATATGGTTACAATTGGTGTTATTTACCTTGCACAATTTACTGAATATTAAATGGCTTAATTTGACAAGAATAACGTTACACTAGCGCTACAACTGTGCTAGACTTGTGTAAATGATAGAGACATGTATAGTTTCGCTTCTTACGATTAAAATAAACTAGTTTCAATTTAAGAGTTCTCAGAAACTGCATCCATTACCTTTTTTTAGCACTATTTTCTTACACCAGTTAAAAAACAATTCTTTACAAGAGCCATAGAAGTTTACAATTACCATGGTTTTTTAAAATGTGTGTGTGTGGTATCCTTGATTTAAAAATAAACCAATAATAAAACTTAGTTCTTATTTTATGTGTGCAGCCTTGCTGTATAATATACATCTGAAATTGATCTTGGAACAATAAAAAATACTGCATAAAAAAAGACAAATTTATTAAACGTTTACAGAGCACAACACAAAGAACCACCAGGGCTTGAGAATAACCGTAATATTCACCCTGATAGAAGTTCTAGAAAGGAAGTGAGGAAGGTTCTAGTTGCTGCTAAAGGAATGCAAGTGGCCGGATGGTTCATCATTTCTGCATAGTCTCGGCCGGGATCTCCACAGGTATAGCCTGGCTCGCAGAAATCGTCATGCAAGAGGTGGCAACTATCTCCTCGGCACTAGGAAACATTAAAATTATCTTTAGAACAGAACCGCACTGATCTTATTAGAGACAAAGATTATCTAGTTCATAGAAGAACTGCGACAGCTCAGATTTGGTTTGGCAAATTGCGAACGCTTCTTTTCAAAGTCCGAGGCATTTAGAACCATTTGGCCAATAGTTACTCATTGCTAGGGGCTACTGCGGAATGCTTTATACAAATTTGATTAGGAAGTCACTTTAATAAAGGCAATTTGAGTAGCTTTAATTATATAGCTAATTCTTAAAATTCGCTACTAAACCATTTGTACCGTCTAATTTATGCATAAATAGGTAAAATTAACTATACACAACTGACAAATAGCCATAGCCAACAACTGAATGGTGTATTTTAAGATGCATTCAATATACAGGCATGAGTTTGGCAAAATAAAAAAAAGCTGAAACTAAAATGCGTAATAGTACGCGTAAAAAATATTTTAAGCAGTATACTTAATTCGCGAAATAAGCTGTTACATTATACATGTATTTTTATAATTATGTTTCTTAAGCTTCAGGCATGAATAGAAATGCTGATCGAAGTGTGTGTATTCATGGCATCAAATGTCAAAATCAGAGTTGCTTTTGGGAATTGAAGCTAATTAAAATTATTACATTTCTCTAAAAGAAACCCAGCAAATACAAAACTGAAAACATATTAGCCTAGCACCCTATTTTAAAAAACTTCAAGCAATCTAAATATTAGCTATACTGGACAAGTTTAAAAAAATGGGTGAAAGTTAGGAAAATACCAAATATTGAAAACTTTTTTTCTAAGGAGGGGGAGGGCCGGAGGGGATAAATCGCAGACTTGGCAACCAACCTCAAAATTTCTGCAATAATTTTTTAAAGTTTCTTGTTGCAAATTTTAACATTTTTCATTCATTCTGCATCTAGTAGATATTTGAATACCAAGCTCTAAAAACTATTTTTATGTTAGGCCATAAAATTCTAGGGATAGACCGATGGCGAATTTCGGCCGATGGGCCGATTGTTTACCAATTATTCAAAAGTTACATCGGCCGATGGGCCGATATTTTCCGCCTTCCATCGGCCGATGCCGATGGCAAAAAACAAAATGCAAAATTCCGGGGATACGAAAGTCGCGGAACTCCGGGGATACGAAAGTCGCGGAACTCCGGGGATACGAAAGTCGCGGAACTCCGGGGATACGAAAGTCGCGGAACTCCGGGGATACGAAAGTCGCTTAACTCCGCGAATCCGAAAGTCGCGGTACTCCGGGGATCCGAAAGTCGCGAAACTACAGCGATCCGAAAGTCGCGAAACTACAGCGATCCGAAAGTCGCGAAACAACGGCGATCCTAAAGTCGCGGAACTCCGGAGAACCGAAAGTCGCGAAACTACGGCGATCCGAATGTCCCGAAACTACGGCGATCCGAAAGTCGCGGAACTCCGGAGATCCGAAAGTCGCGAAACTAAGGCGAACAAGTCTCGAAACTCCTGGGATGCGAAAGTCGCTTAACTCCAAGAATCTGAAAGTTGCGAAACTACGGCGATCCGAAAGTCGCGAAACTACGGCGATCCGAAAGTCGCGGAACTCCGGGGATAAGAAAGTCTCGAAACTCCGGGGATCTGAAAGTCGCGGAACTCCGGCGATCCGAAAGTCAAACTCCGGGGATCCGAAAGTCGCGAAACTACGGCGAACAAGTCTCGAAACTCCGGGGATCTAAAAGTCGCGGAACTCCGGCGATCCGAAAGTCGCGGAACTCCGGCGATCCGAAAGTCTTGAAACCCCGGGGATCCGAAAGTCGCGAAACTACGGCGAACAAGTCGCGAAACTACGGCGATCAGGTCGCGAAACTCCGGGATTCCGAAAATCGTGAAACTACGGGGATCAGAAAGTCGCGAAACTACGGCGATATGGATTAAAAAAAGAAAAAAAAACATCGGCTGACATCGGTTGGCCGATGTTTTTTTTGGCCGATGGCCGATTTTTTTCCACTAAATTACCATCGGCCGCCGATGGCAAGGCCGATGGTAAAATTTTCAAACAATCGGCGCCGATGCATCGGTCTATCCCCATAAAATTCTAGCGACCTATATGTCTTAACTTAAAAAAACTAAACAATTTCTAAAATCAGAAACCCAAATACAGGCGAAATTAGAAAAACAAAGGTTCAAACGAAAATAAAAAGTATTTTAACATTCAAGCTGTTCTTGTGATCATAAAACTCACGGACATCATAAATTGGGCACTTGATCAAAAAACATTCTGGTTGCCAGAGTTGGCCTGAACTGGAGCTACACAAGTAACTCTTCCGATCACGCAATGCCAGAGAACAGTCAATCATTCTGATGCATTTTTTTTTATCTTCGTTATTAGAATCTGTTATTTTTAACTTCTTTAATGAAATTTAAGTTTAGTTTCACCGAAATAGGTGCGAAAAAATTAAACAATCGTTTTAAAAAAAATGCATCACAGTTGTAGCGAATATCCTTTCATCAGGCGAAGGAAACTGACAACCGATTTTAACAGTGATTAAGTTTATAAAGTTAATAACATAAACGAATTAGGATTTCAATTGATCAAGATGACCATCTAGCCAATTTTAGGGGCTTTATGAAAGGTTCTTTTCGTGTGTGAGGATTAGAACAAGCGAAAAACGGAATTTTTAGGCAAAATTAGTAAAAGCTGAACTTTTTCTAAAAAAACGGATTTATTTTTTACTAAAAAATTAAAAAGCGCTTAAAAGCGGAAAAAACTCATCCCTGAATATAAAATGCCTTTAAGAAAATTTTAAACTGGCTTAAGGGTTAAAGGCATAACGCTTGATGTAACATTTTGCATTTCAGACTTGTAGAATGTGCTCTTAAACTGTGCATCATATTAATCTTAAATTGAAATTCACCTTCAATACGAAAACATTTCAATTAGATGCCTTTTAAGACTTATTCAACCAGTGTTAACGGAGACATAACTACAGTGTTGCACAAAAGTTTATACACAACACAAAGTATTAGTTTTATACAAAAGTTTTGAAACGCAAGGTAAAATCTTATTGTGGTTCATTCATCAAGACATATTAAAATCATAATCGGCATTAAATACTAAAAGAAAATTAATTGGCAAGTTTTGCACTAAATGACAAGAATGACTAAAATCTGCTGCACATAAGTTTAGGCACCCTTAATAAAAATATAATCCAGCTCCGGAAAGGGGGAATATTGTTTGCCATTGGCATCAACTACTCTAATAAGTATTTCCCAATAATTTTTTAGGGTTATAAGGTCCGGACTGTAAGCAGGCCAATTAGGAACTGTGATATTACTGGTTCTAAACCACTTTAGTTGACCTTGGTGATGTATGAACTCATTATCTTGCTGAATTTCCAATTTGGACAGCCGAAAATTTCCCCATAAGGCAGTAAGTTGTTGTCAGGAGTGGCAGGGTATTCCTCCGAGTTTTGATTGCCTTTGGTAAAGCTAAGGAAATCTCCCCGTTGAATCCAAAACCTCCTCGCAACATTACCAAACCACCACTTTGACGTTGGCTAAAAACCTTTTTGATGAAATAGCAAGCGAGGCCTAGTTTGGATTTTACCAAGTATCCACATTCCTTGATTCTCCTCCTGAGAGTTTCATGTGAGACCTTAGCCACAATCAGGCTTTAAACTTGATTTGAAGATTGAAGAGCAATGTTGATTTAAGCCAATTTTCTTATTTATCTGTTCTCTCATGTTTTGAGGTCTTCCAGACCGTGATTTTAGTTGATATTAATCGCCACGTGCTAACACTTTATAAACGCTTTAATTCGATAGAAATATCAAAAACAGATTTAAATCTGGATTTCAATATCCACTTTCTTATAATCTCTTCAGTAGAAAATTCATTTGATTTTGGCATGGTTCTAAACATTGAAAACTACATTCAACCTTTTAAATCAAACTTGATATCGACGCATACACTTTCTCTGTAGAGAATTTGCATAAAACTGAATCTTGTGCCAATATTTTTGTGGCGGATAGTTTTAAAATTTGTAATTTGTTGCTGCAAGTCAAATTCATTTATATTTTTTGGAACAATTTTACCCTATGATTTTTCATGCTTCTGAAAGAATATTATATGTAATAAAAATTACTTAAAAATAGCGAATATCGAAGATTTTTTCATGATTCTCTCTGTGCCTAAACTTTTGTGCAGCACTGTAGTAAATTTTGAGCAGCTGGGCAAAATTAAAGTAACGGACGTACAGTCGTGGACAAAAAAAAGGTAACAGACCTAGCAGTTGAGACACCGTTTGTCGGAGGCATAATTGTGACACGTCTTTTTAACGGAAATAACGTTCTGATTTGATTGGTCAACACAAAATTTAGTAAGGGATCGTCTCTATATTGAAAATATTACAAACTTTAAATTTTCCAATGAAAACAACAAATTTTTTTTGGTATAGAAACGTTTAAATACCCCAAATATCAATTTTCGATGCCAGATTCCTCATTGTTTAGGATCTATACAACTAAAAGTATTTCGCGAAAATTGGGGGTCATATTCAAATATACATGTATTATTTATATGTCCGCATTTTTCCGACATGCTGTTTTTTTTTGCCAAAATTTTACTGTTTTCTGTTTGCTTGGGGTAAGGGTTTGGTGACAGGATGAGTGCCATAACGTCCTACTAGAGATACAGAAAGTAGTATGTTAGTTACGTTACAGGCTAAGATGAAAAAATATTGATGAAGATTTGTGTGTGTGAAGATCGCGTTATAGAGCATGAGTTGAACTGTGGTTATGTTTTTATGATAACCGTTCAAGTAGTTTTTGAAAACATTTTTTATTTTGGTATTTGGATTGTATGTTATTAAAATGAGAATTGATTTAATTTACTAGGTAAGGTAATTCAATCGTTTCTGGCTGTCTATTTATAGCCTCCTTTAGGAGTTTTAACCAGCCAATTACGCCTCGCAATTTAGAATCCTGGTCAACAGATGAGGTCGACACCTGAGCAGGCACCAAACAGAACTATGAGCCACTTCTTATGCTAAAGCCGTCACGACTTTCGCCTCCACAGATTTAACGAGCACGTATATAGCAGTGTCAGGGGTCGTAGTGGGACAACACAAATTTTCAGTACAAGAATATAAGAAAACTTCAGGACATTATTTATGCAATAAAATACAGTAGATTTCAAACATAAATCCTGATTTTAATGACTCTGATATACACAGTTCATACTCTGGTTCAAAAAAGAATTTAAGCCTTATTCAAGTACATCAATCCCTCCTCGTTATATCGCACTTCCTGGGAGACAAGCAAAAAAATGTGGTATAACCGAATGCACGTTATAACGAGTGACTTGGTAAATATTATAGGGGAGAGTGTTGTACCTTGGGACGCTTGTACCTTGGGACACTGACAATTTCTAAGAATCTATTGGCAATATTCATACATTGTTTATTTCTAATAGTAGCTTTAACCAACAGACATCATCAAAATAAAATTTAACACTAGCATCATTGAATTGATGAATTGGTGACAAAAAATAATATTTCATTACCCCAAAGTAAATATTTTTCTCATTCTAATATAATTTTTTACCCTTGTACTTTTACAAAAAGTCAACTGCATTTTATTTTCATCATAAAAGAGAAGATTTTAAAATATTTTGGTTATGAGAAAATAATGATAATGCATTTTGATTTTCCACTATCTTGCTTTTATTTGAACCATGTAGTGTATTGTACCTTGGGACAGTAAAGCATATTGTATCATCATATAATGTTAAATAATTTGGACTTGCAATTTTGCTGTATAATTTAAATTATTCTTGAATTATGAAGTTTTTTTTGTGTATTTCCTTGAAAAAACAATAAAGTTTGTTTCCTGACACAAATTAGTTCAAGTGTATGAATATTGACTGAATTATAAAGTATGTCCCAAGGTACAACATCATGTTGTACCTTGGGACAGTTTATCCTCTCTACTTTATATGAGTGGCAATTTTTTAATTTCAAGCTGCCAGAATTTAAAAAAATATATTATAGAGGAATATATTGGTGTGTTGAAATGCTGCTTTTAAATTTTTTTTTTTGGACTCTAATTATCGAAGAAAAAAATTAAAATGTAAAAATTGTCCCAAGGTACAACACTCTCCCCTACTCTTGATGTTGGAGGGTGGTCCAAAAGAAGCCTAACAGTTTATGCTTTACCATTAGTAGAACTTTGGATTATTAAGAACAGGTATGTGACGCAAGACATGCTTAGTTTTATTGGTTGGCTAAAATAAAGTCGTACTACAGCGTATCTAGCCAAAGAGTAGCAATTCTTGGACTTTGAATAGTTTAGTTTCGAGATATCTTCGGTTTATTAGACCTTACCGACCACATCAGACCTTACCTGTGCACCAAGCAGTAATGCATCAATGTCGAAGGTAGACAATTTGAGCACCTTCGGCCTTCGGGATTAAGAATGTAAATATATGCATGTAAATAAAGCTGTCACTTTTGACTATGGTTCTTAATTACAATGCCTATCGCCAATAACTCTCTCCTGTAGCTCTAGTACAACGATAATTCAACCAAACTAAACTTAACCTGTATTAAAATAACTGTTTCTGTATAAATAACTGTATACCTAACTAACTGTTAGGCTACTTTTGGGCCACCCTGCATAGGCTCTCAGCAAAGTTTTAAAATTAAAGCTCAGCATGTGTTTGAAATATAAAACTAGATTCTATATTAAATAATATAACTACTACTCTAAACCTAAACAAATCGAAAGGACTTATTATATTATTAATTTCTATAAAAAATACACATTATTGCACAGGTAATACTGTACATATTTCATTCATTTTCTAGTAAAAATCGATTTAAAGTTAGCTGCTTTGATTTTTCTAGTAAAACCTGTTTTTAGGAAAATATCAAAGAGCTAAAGTTTATGAACTGCATCTCACCGATATTAGATGATTATCCTATCTTGACCATGTGTTTCAGGTCGATTTTAAGGAGAGTACATATTTAAAAAAAAAGCTGGGAAAATAGGGATACATGATACAAGGCGCGATAGATTCGAATGCACGATATAACGAAACGGTTTGCGATATAGTGGGGAGTTACTATACTGTTTAAAAAAAATTGAGAAAATTCAAAAAACTAAAAATTACTACTAACATAATAGTATCTGAATACATAAATCGTGCTGACTCTCCATTTTTTAAAAACTTAAATCTGTCAAAAATCAGAAATAAATCCCAGTATAGGATAGGCAAAAGTAATGAAAATGCTTAAAAAATGTTTCAAAGAGGTGCCAAAAATATTTATAACAAGCTTTTATTCAAGCTATTCTTGTTATCACAAGCTCATGACTCACAGACAATTGATCAGAAGAAAATATTCTGGTTGTTCCAACTTGGCCAGAACCGGAACTTTATAAATAATGAGACACTCTACCAGTCACAGTCAGAAACTTGTCAATCATCATGAGGCAATGCAATGGCATCGGGGGATTTCGTGAAAATTACTAGGCAGCAAAATAAATTTTGGTTTCGAGATGATCCGGGGGATAGCACAGGCCGGTGGCCGATACTTGAAGACAGCTTAGTGTTTCCTAATCTTAATTAATCTTCAAATGTTAATTAATTTTTAAAACTATATTATTAAAGTTTAAAACTTGTTGTTTACTGAAATTTAAGTGTAGTTTTCATTGATATAGACCGAGGATAGAAAAAAGAATTAAGTTGCTTTAATGTTGGGTAAAATTTAGGGTATTGGTGTAAACATAGAGTTAGAAAGGAGGAGTAGAGGGGGCTATCACTTAAAATGGTTTGAAGCAGGGCTGTCAGGTTTTTCGAGCTACTGCTCATATAACAAAAAGGCACCTAGGTATCCCAAGATGCACTGCTTTAGCAGTTTTTTGAGCTACTGTGCATAAAATTGTTGCCAAAACCATGGAAACTGGCACTGAGGTATCCCCTCTATTCTCTTTCCGGTAGAAATTTACTGTACGGTAACTGTTAGCAAACTTTCCTAAATCGCGCCAAAAGTCTGTATTCTTGTCTGTGGCGACTTTTGACGTCATGCTCTCTTCGCAACGATGACGTTTTCCGGAAACCCTATCTTACCGTTATAGGTTTCGGTCGAAGTCAGACATGTTGCCACAAAAAACTATTTATCGCTGTAGTAATTGCATTGCAATTCTCTTTTAGACGAGAATCTTTTATTTAGACAACACAAAGTACAGCTGGGGAAAAAAAAAACGAATCACCCCTCGTTTCTCGGCTGGTATTGATCAAGGAATTTTGTGTAAGGTGTCAATTTTCAGGAAATAGCGTGAGAAATTGGGAACTGGCAACAAAAATTGTTATAGGGGTCGTCTACATATTAAAATGAGTACCAACTTTGAAAATTCCAACGGTAACACCCAATTTTTTTTACATAAAAATGTTCAGCACCCTCAAAATACCCCATGTATAAAAAAGAATTATTTATTTTGCATTATTTGCTGAGATATTAAAGCCTTAAATTTGAACTCGGTTAGGGGCAAATCTCCTAAGTGAAAAAAGGTAATATTTTGGTTGTGTCTTTTCAAAACGACAAGCTAAAAAAGGGTTACCATAATCTCGCCGACGGATGCTAGAATTTAACTTTCTTCAGTAATATTGGGATTTTTCGAATGTTTTTTTTTTTTTTTAATTTTGGATTTTAAAATTCAGAAATAAAATAAAGGCTGGAAGATGAAAAGTTTTAATTTTAAATTAAGTCGCATATACGGTTATTTATAACGAACAGATTTTCAAATGCTATTAGTTACAATCAGATTGAAAAACATGATTATTACACTTATACTTTAAACTTTTTATGCAAATTTTTGTTTCATTCGCAAACATTATTGCAGAAATTTTGTTTAAAATTCGTCGCACTCTATCGGTAATATCGGCCCAGTGGCTTGGTGGTAGTGCTTATTTCGCATTGTCACGCCACAGGTCCGGGGGTCGAATATCGGTTGGGCGAGGTTGACCCATCCTTTCATCTCCTAAGTGGGTCGATAAATTGGGGACCAAGCATGCTTGGGGAACTAAATGCTGGGGGTTCCGCGGGAGGCTTTCCACATTACTGGGACATATGCCTTGCACCCCAGAGCCCTTGTATCACGGAAGCTGAAATGGGCACGGCAGGCCCTGGCCCACTAATGGACTGTTGCGCCGAGGAGATCTAGTTTTTATCGGTAAACCACATATTGCAAATTGAGGGTTACGACCTTAACACGATATTTAAGGAAAGCAAAATAAAAATATTCAGAATGATTTGGTAAAGATTTTTAACCAACGCAGTTGGCACTAATCATTTAAATAAATTGATGTGGTAACAATCAAATGTATTTAAAACCGAATCCAGTAATATTCTAGGGTATTTAATTTTTAATATTAAACACACTTTTTGAAATTGTATTGGAAATAACATACATTAAAAAATATAGTAACCGATATCATTTAATGTTAATTATACAAAAAAAAATACATTGTATGCACTTGAAATAAGAAAAGATTTTTAGACATTTGACAGAAATCGATAATTTGAATAAACATTTACCAACAAACGCTTTTTAATCACCAAACGATAATGCAATTTAGGATCAAATTTGCCGAGTAATTTTTTACACGGTCCCTTAAATTCGTCTTTTTCAGTTTTTTTTTTACAATAACTCGGCAAATAATTGTTATTGAATTAAAAAATTTGGGATTTTAGTTCTGCTTGATCTACTTTATCGATTTATGCGAAAAAAATTTGGGGTTGCTATTCATGTTTTATTTTTTCTTATTTAAATTTAAATAAAAAATTATTAAAAATAAAAAATTGATGAAAAAACATGTGTGATTTGTTTTTGGAAAATTAAGAAGTATATAATGAAAAAAAAAATCTTTGTTAAATTCATTTTATTTGTAGAGGTATGAATAAAAGTTAGTGAAACTTTTTTAACATTATGGGCGTTCAACTTTGAATACTTATATCTCAGCAAATAATGCAGAATAAATAATTCTTTTTTATATATGGGGTATTTTGAAGGTGCTGAACATTTATATGTAAAAAAAATTGGGTGTTGCCATTGGAATTTTCAAAGTTGGTACTCATTTTAATATGTAGACGACCCCTATTACAATTTTTGTTACCAGTTCTCAATTCCTCACGCTATTTCCTGAAAATTGACACCTTACACAAAATTCCTTGATCAATACCAGCCGAGAAACGAGGGGTGATTCGTTTTTTTTTTCCCCAGCTGTACCAGACACTATACACGTAGAAATTCAGGAGCTTTCACAAAGTTGTTTATAGCAGTCACATTTTTTTAGTTCTCACAAAACGCGTCGCCAAAACGAACGCCCGAATTCTTTTTCACTCTCTTCAGTTCAGTTTTTGCAAAACAAAATAAATCATACGAAAATTAATAATAAGAAATATGCACGTCACTACAGACTCCTCCCTTCCCGGAGAAAAACTTTTCTCGAAGAGGAAAGTTTTTAGTCAATTGTTCAGAGTCTCAGTTCAAAGTCACAGTACAGTAACTCGTGTAAAGTTGTAGCACAGTCACTCGTTCAAAGTCAAAGTCACAGCACTGTAACTCATTCAAAGTTCGGAAAAAACACACCATAGTCCTATGTTCTACGAGTATCAACAATAGTCCTATATGTTCTACTATTTACCATAGTCCAATGTACCAACTTAACTGAACTCTAGTGCCTGTACTAAGTAAATTTAAGTTAAATATTAAATAAATTCTACTTAAATCATATATGTTAACAATATAAAGAAATAGAGTATAGTTTACAAATCATATATGTTAACAAGGAAGTTAAATACAATACAGTTTACACAATCATACATGTTAACCAGAAATGCAAATAAAATACAGTTTAAACAATCATATATATTAGAAAATAAAGAAACAGAATGTAATTTACAATATCATGCTTATGAAATACGACTATCGGCTGCAAGTATTTTTACTTCCCTGATTTAGATAGCTGACTATTTAAGAAACAGTCTCTCAAAGTTTTGATAGTTCAAAAGAGTTTGAGTTCGCAGGAAGCCTAGGAACACACAATTGAAGGGGAACACACACACATAACTTTCGTCTTTCCTTAGAAAACTTTACGACTTAGTTCGTGTCTGTCAGTTCCAGGTCCTACGTAATGCACAGATGCCTTGTTTGGCTTAGAAGGCTTCTTCTTGGCTTTTTTCCTGAAGTATAACTCCTGATTATTCGGCATATATCTAGACTTGGAGATTGAGCTACTTCTAGCTTCTTGAGGGTATGGTTTGAGTTCTTCGCCCTTTTGTGGCCCTTTAATAAGCTCTTTTGGAGATGAACTCACAAATCCAAGCTCAGAATGCAGGGAATGTGCCATAGGCAAAACCTCTCCTACCTCCATCAGCTCACCAACGTTTTCCTGGTCAGGAACATCTTCCGGAACCTTTTGTTGCACGTCTGGACGCTGAGACTTATCTACGGGCATTTTCTTTTGAGCTCTATTTTGAACTGTATTCAATTGTTGAATCTCGGCAAACTCATTCTTCTCGACTTCTTTAAGCATTTCAGCTGTTTTGTTGCCCAACAGATACATTCCTTTGTCTAAGGAGTTTCTAAGAACAGCCGCTTTAGTGACTATATGGCCTAAGTTGCATTGTAGCTCTACCTTGGCTAAAGGCAAGCATTTCATCTCCTCTTCTAATGGAGTTTTGATCCACACATTCTCATTTGTAAACATAGAGGGCTTGACTTTGACATACTTATGGCAAATCAAGTCGACGGTCGAGCCGGTATCCCGGAGTATTGGCATTTCCACTCCATTTACCTTCCCTCGACTGATGTATGGTGCCAGTCCTTCTTCATATATAGAAGTAACATTAGAGGCCACATATTCGACTTTCTTCAATTTATCGCACTGGGGCCTTAGATGCGTAGTAGATCCACACTCAAAGCAGCGACGTTGAGGTCGTCTTTCGAACTCCTCTTCGTTGTTGGTTGCCAGCTGTGGATCTTTTCTTCCCCACTGGGTTTTCTTCACTTCTTCTGCAGGTTCCTTGAATTGATAATTCGCCTGTGATTTGTTTGTCTTCTGTGGAGATTCTTTCTTCCTAAAACTCTCTCGAATGCTCTCATACTCATCTACGGTTTCTGCCAGTTCGTAAGGAGTCTTCATTTTTATCCATCTATCTAGAAAATGTTCTCTAATATCGTCTGGAACCCTGAACTTTATTTGTTCGGTTATCAACAAATCTTTTAGCTGTTGGAAAGTAGATATTTCCAAATCTTCAATCCACTCTGTGAAATAACATGACAACTCATGAGCGTAATTTCTCCACGATTTTTCGGGAGTCTTTCGATGGCGATAAAAGCACTGCTTAAGTTTTTCACTGTTTAGCTTATATCTTTTTAAGATGAGGCTCTTTACAAATTCATAGTTATTTGCATTTTCAGGTGGTTCTCTGGCTAAAAGATTAGATATTTCAGCAGGTAGCACACCTAACAGGTAAGCAGTCCAATCGTCTTTTGGAACTTGCGCCATTTCAGCATTTCTTTCGAAATTTATGAGATAAAGGCCCATTTCATCTAGCTTCTCGTCAAACTTAGGTGTTATCTGGGTCAATTGAATCTTCGGACTACTTCTTGCCAAATCTCTATTCGTTTGGGGCAAGGACTCACTTTGAGTTAACTCCAGACGGCTCAACTCCAATTCATGTTGCATCTTGTCCTTAGCCAATCTTTCTTGTCTATCATTATCTTCTTTCCTTATTCTTTCTTGTCTATCATTCTCTTCTTTCCTTATTCGTTCTTGTCTCTCTTCTTGTCGCAATTTTTCTTCTTTCTCTCGCTTTAGTCGGTCATCGATAATACGTTCCAATAAAATCTTGACTTCTTCCTCGTCATAGAATTTACTCTTTAAGATAATTTGTTTTATCTCTGGAACCACACTCGAAGGCGGAACAGCTTCCCCTAATTCCTCGCAGAGTACTATCAAGTCCTGTTTCCTACCCTTAACTAAGAAAGCCATTTTCCACTTCAAAATGTAATTTATCAAAATTAATTAAGTAAACTACTTGAAAAAAAAAAATAATAAATTCAGCTAAAATATAACTTCAAAGAAAGTACTAATGTTATTTTGCAAATAATATTTACCATTCTTATCACGGACAATATTTATGTCTTACAAGAACAATTTTCAAAGAAGGTATAAATTCAAAACATATTTCAACTGAATTATACCATGCAATGATCGTTCCACTAATTAAATATTTTTTTACAAGAACAACCAGCAAATAAATCCTCATTAACTTTTATTTACATGAAGTTACGAAAATGAAACTATGTTCGCAACGAGAACAATGCTCACGTAATTAATGTAGAATTCTACAAATTCTAAATATTTCTGAAATTGAAATAATGGAAACTTTTATTTCCTAAATGCGTTCTATCAACACTTTAAATAAAAATTTACTACAGATTATTTTATATCTGCAACCAGAATTGCATTTAGCAATATACAGAATTAAATCTTCAACTGATAATTGACATTGCTTTCATTGAACGACTGCGTTAAATCGGTAAATACAACCGCAAGACAGTGCACTCTTCAAATTAAGCTATTACCTTAATCAAAATACAATAATAAGATAACGAACTTCAATATCAGTTATATATATAAAGATCTAAATCAAACAATTTAACATTTGTTCTTGTTCTCAATGTGTCACTTACATATTAATTGCAACTGCTAGAATAACTCACAGAATTCTACAACAAATAAAGTTTAACTTTTGTTAACTTTAAATATATATAAAATAATTTTTCGTTTTATAAAAATAAATCAGGCACTAGAATCAAGTTAGGTACTTACAAACTTTGAATCTTCCTGATCGAAGCAATGGTTTTGACGTTCTTCTTAGTCAAAAAATGGCGTGAAAATTTCTTCAATCCGTTACAGCTGCCACCAGTCTTGTCTGTAGTAATTGCATTGCAATTCTCTTTTAGACGAGAATCTTTTATTTAGACAACACAAAGTACAGCTGTGGAAATAAAAAAGTACCCACTGAGGTTATTTCCTCCGTTATTCATCCTAAAGAATCGGACCTTTTTGACATTGTGGACAATTAACATTCTGAGTTAATTGCATGACACAAAATTTGCTTAAGGGGCCATCTTCATATTAAAAATGTTACTAACTTTAAAATTTCCAATAGCAACACCCCTTTTTGAATACATATTTCAAATCTCCGACCTATGTTAATACGAAATGCCAAATTTTGTTGGTTTTTAAGCATTATTAGAGGAGTTAGAGACATGCAAAGTTTAGGTCCCATAATGTTAAATGAGTTGCACATAAAAAACTATCCCGATCTATAAATAATTAAGATAATGAAACGATTTTTTTACTGAAAAGAAATTATAATAACCCAAACAAAATGTATTCAATATTGGGGTATTTAAAACAATTTTTACATTTTTAAATAATTATTATATTAATTTAAAAAAAAAATATGAATTGAAACCCTTTAATATTTTTCAAGAAATAAATTTAAGACAAGCTGTTTAAGCGAAACCCCAATTTTTAAAATTTTTTATTCATTATTTGCTGAGTAAATCACAAAATACTTTTTGATTACCCTTTAGGGGACTGTGTATAAGATTACGTGTGTAATTGATAAATAAAGACGGCTTTGCATGCTTGCTTGCTTGTCATTTTAGAGATGGTCCCCAAAAGGTCCTCAAGTGATTCGATTGAATAACTCGTCAAATATTCATCCAAATGTAACAAAAACTTAGATTTAAGGGTTTTCAAGAGTGCTTAACATTCCTAAGTTATTAAAATTGGGTGTTGCTATTGGAAATTTCAAAGATCGTAATGTTTTTAATATGAAGACGGCCCCTTATGCAAATTTTGTATCGTGCAATTAACTCAGAATGTTAATTGTTCACAATCTCAAAAAGGTCCGATTCTATAGGGTGACTAACGGATGAAATAACCTCAAGTGGGTACTTTTTTATTTCCACAGCTGTACCAGACACTATACACGTAGAAATTCAGGAGCTTTAACAAAGTTGTTTATAGCAGTCACATTTTTTTAGTTCTCACAAAACGCGTCGCCAAAACGAACGCCCGAATTCTTTTTCACTCTCTTCAGTTCAGTTTTTGCAAAACAAAATAAATCATACGAAAATTAATAATACGAAATATGCACGTCACTACAATCGCCAAATCTGAAAATCGCGCCAATAGTTACCGTACAGTAAAGGTGATCCTCTCTTTCCTAACTCTATGGGTGTAAAAGCTGACCACTTCTTTAATTGCTGTTTAAAAGTATAAGTTTAACTCTCTTTTAATTCTAAAACGGCCCTGACGGCTGTACAACTAAAGATTCTATAATGATATTCCTATCACGTGCAAAAAAAATCCTGCAAAGCAAAAGTGTTAACAATATCATTGTATTACTTAACTCGGGCGTGTGAGTGAGAAATCACTTGCAGTTTCACTTGCATTGGCAATATGGTGGCGGCGAATTTTTTTTTTATATCTGATATTGAAAATAACAGATTATTTCAGAAAAAGTGACTTAGAATTTTTTTTTCATGCTGTCAGGGAAAAAATTGACACTGCAGTTCCCACCAACAGACATTCTATAGACAGCCAAAACTCGATTATAAGATATTCAAGACTAGGACAGAACCCAGGAAGGTATCCTCGGTGGCATGCCTTAACCCGCCACGCTGGTCTACTTTAGTACAGAGGTCCAGCATTGCAATCACTTGCCATTACGAAAAACAAATAAAAATTTGCTTATGGGTAAACTTAAAACCCGAGCTTTTATGCTCAAATTTTTCAAAAGTGGTCTAGTTAAGACTTATTATAGAGGTAAACAAGATCCACACACCTTCATGCAAATATCACAGCAGTGGCATTCATCTTTGAAGATCCCGCATTTGCAGTCCACAACTTTACATGAAGAGAGATTGCACTTTGCAGGACACTTTCGAGGAGATCTGGATTCTACAACTGCACTGTAAAAGAGAAACACCGCTAAGTAATTTCAAGGAAATTGCTCAACTGTTGTACCTATACAGTTAGAAAATAATCAGTTTTACAAATAAAAAAATTAAAATACTAAAAGTTTTGTCTATGCAGCCATGGTTTTAAAAAATAATTAGATCCCAAGCTTAAATACCTTTTTATAGCAATAACTCGGTCCCCCCAATAAGAGTTCAATTCAAAATTTACAATTTAATGTGAGAGTTCTTGCAGTCACTTCAAAAATACTACCAAGTCGCAAACGAAGGGGAAAGAAGTTTGAGTAAACGGAGAAGTTCATATAGTAGCTCCAGTTCCTACCTACAGTTATTGTGTTCATAAACTAAGATTGTTGTTTTAAAACTTTCTGAAGCAACAAACAATGTTACATACAGTGCTGTATTTGTAAAATTTGCACAGGGTATACTGTGCCTAAATAAAAGAACGAGAGGGTATACTCTTAATATGAGTTGGTACTTGGTAATAAAATATACAAATATGCATTAACTGTAATTCAAGATATAGATTAAAAAAAAACTTGTTTTAAGCTTTACATAAAATAAACTTTTTTTTTAAATATTGCTCTTAACTAATTCTTACATAAAAATGTGGAAAATTAAAAAACCTATTTATTTTTACCTAAAAATATCCCAAACAACGGGGCAGAGAAAGATTCTTTTTTTTCTCACCCTCGTACTGCTTTTAATTGGACATCAGTCTCTGCCCGATGGTTTTACCAACCAGGATCTCACATATTTCTTTGGTGCAAACAGATCAACTGGTGTGGTCCGTTGATTATTGAACATTAAACTTAAAACATTAGAAATCAATAAAGATGAACTCAAATCTGTTATTATGCTGTTCATTAAAAAAAAAAGCCCCGTTCACACTTTCCGGTTGAGAAGCTCAAAAGTTGATTTTGCCATATCAGAAGAGGTTTTTTAGAGGCACAGATTTTGGATTTTCAGAGTACAAGAAGTCAAAGCCTATGCCGGTTGAAATTTTTTTCAAAGCTAAAATAAAGTGTCAAACTCGTAAAAAAATTAAAGGGTATACGTTAATTTGGAAAATAATCACAGAGTATACTCTATTTTTTCAAACAAACCACAGGGTATACTCCGTATACCCCCAATACAGCCCTGGTTACACATTAGTCTTATTTTAGTTGTCTTTCCCTTTGTCAGTTTCCTTAATTTAATCAGCAGATAATTTGCGTATCTGTACAAGAAATCTTATAATAATTATATTTCTCAGTTGCATAGGAACTGATCAAAGGCAATGAATTCAAAACAATTTCCAAGTGTCAGGCAAGTTTCTTGCAAGATTAAAGTTTTGTTGATCTAAGGTTTGCATAGATGTCATTAACCCATTAACGATGACTTTGCAGCCATTAACGCCTTCATTTCCAAATAAAAAGTTAAAATAAAGTTTTGGGTGTTTTTGGTTAACTTAATTTGTCCGACATCAATTCTTAAATAATTGTCCTTGACTTAGATTTTGTTTATTTTGATAAAACTCAAGCAAAAAGCTCATTTTTGCGAGGCATATTTTCCTGCCAGCAAACCGCCGATAGTATTCAAATGTACCCAAGGTATTTAACAGCACATCGCGGTTACTTTTGGCATTAAATGTACTCCCTCCAGTACATTTGCACTATCTAAGCACTTCAAAAGTAGTACCCAACTTGACTGTCCGTCGATTAGTTTAAAAAAATCACTAGAGAAGGTTAAAAAAAAACAGAGTCTGAATAATTTTAAGGCTAATGCGAATAAAGTATACAATGTATATTTATGAAAATTAATCTTTATTAAATAAATGCAATCACCACTTACCAAATAAATACAAGTGACAAAAGCCCCAAAGCCAAAGTATGAGACTTCATATTTCAGTTCCCTGTTGAAAAAATAAAAATACGTATAATCAAGCTCTATGGTTTGACAGTGGACATGAGAATTTTGGTAAATTGTAATCGTACGGTACCAATTGGCGCAGTTCCAAAAACCTGCCAAAATGGCGAAACTCGCTTGCTTTTCCATTGCCAGATTCATTCACGCGATGAATTAACCCATAGCCTCCTACATAGAATGCCAACCAAACTCGAGAATTAACAAGTATTCACAGGCTGTCCACAAAAAGTATTCTGGTCAAGCTATCTGCTGGTAGTCGTTGACATATTTTAGTAGGAATGTATTTGCGATGAATGAGGGATCTAGCAGGCTATTTCTTCGAATACCTTTCAGTCCGAGTAACATAATGAACGACTCGTACGTGTCCCAGAATGAATACAAGAATACTTTGTCGCTGTGTATACCAAAGCACTTTTAATATATCGTTTCGTGACTTTTTTTCGTCCGTGAACTAGATTTAAAAATCTGAATGAAATGAGCATCTTCATACTCTTTTATCCATGATGAAAGCTCTGAATAACTCGAAAACGTTTTACCTTCAACGAAAGCGATGGCACACATTACATCAAGGTCTGCAAAAGTGTAAATAAAAACATGAGGACATAAGCCTAAAAGTAGGCATGGGCGTATTCGTATACGCAATGTGTGCATGGTGCCCGTACGCGTAGCCACTCTGAATATGTGAATACTTCTGCGGCAGTTAACCAATTAAGTCAGTAATCAACTGAAATTGTTCTTATTTCCTACTAGATATAGCAACAGTTGTTTTTATTTCTTCTAAACTAAAACAACGTTAGTAGTCTTTTTTTGTCATTCCAAGCTAATAGCATAAACTGTTTAGTGCTTAACCAAACCAAAATGTAAACATAGCACTCATATTAACACAACAATAAGCATTTTTTCCGGTAAATCGCTATTATGGGAAGCTTTCCGTATCGTGTTCTGTTTGGCGACATAGAGAATTAGTAACTGAACGCAAGCGAGTCATTGCCTAAACTGGTGTCGGGGAACCGGTTCTCCTCTGGTTCTTCATCTCGCGTTTCTGACGTCGGACACGTGATCTCCCGTTAGTAAAAGAATCGAAGTTTGAGCTTTCGATTCTTTGGAAAGATTTTTCCTTTATGTAACGGAAGAAAAAATTACGTATTCGGAGGGAGGGGCTTGAGCTGAAGCTTTGATAATTATGAGCGATGACGCATTTTGGGTCTTGGGAAGAAGCACAGGAAATGTTAATCATTTTGGGTTTTAAACATTTATCTTTGTTTTGAACGTGGGATTTCTAATTATAAATGTTTTTAGTGTTCCGTTAAACACTTTACAATGCACAGTTTGGATAATGAATTATATATTAATTGAAAACAAAATAATGTAATTTTAGTAACTTTTGTAAGTTTGAAAATAAAATAAAAAACATGTTTACAAACAGTTTTACATGATTTGCTATATACGCGTTATTCCTATTATTTTTTTTTCATTAAATATGAACAAAAACTTTCAGCGAATAATACGAGAAAAAAATACTAAAATTTTACCCCCCAAAAAACTGTTCTAGTTTTGTCAAGTTAACGTTTTACAGCGCACATTTAAAGACATGTGAACGCTTCACCGTAATTTTAATTTTGATGAAGACTGATATTTTGGTATAGCTTATTTTACTCGATAGCAATACTGAAACATAATACTTTTATATTTTTGTGCTCAAGTTTAAGCGACATGTGAAAAGTCGTAGCACAGGAACTTGAGCTGAGTCTATGATTACTTAAAAATTTACGAATATTGTATTAGTATTGACATTTCAAAAAAAATGAATACAAAATTCCAAAACCCTTAAGGCCTTATTTTAATTTTTATGTATGCATAATTCTTTTTCTGCAACTGTTTAAAAAATTTAAATAATTTTTACGCATGTTATAATTAGTCTATGCTCTCCTACTTATGATTTCTTTAATTTGAGACTCTTTTATTATTATATTTCTATATAACCATAATCCTTCTTAAAAAATAAAGATCGCACCACTAAAAAAAAGTTTTTGAAAGGGCAAGTGAGTAAGTAAGTTTTAAGTGCCATGGTAAAGCAATAATCAATTATAAGTTCAGTTAGTTGCTTCCAAACGTTTTTTTTTCCCCTTTTGGCTTCCACACGACGTTTATTTCGTAAAAAGCGAAAGGTATTATGATCTTTCAGTATTGTTGTCTATCCGTCATCCACTTTCATAATAGCCCTAACTACAAATGCTACAGACAAGTGTGATACGTCAAAAAAAAAAAAAATCAGTTCATGGAAATTATAAGATATTGAAAATTTCAGAAAAAAAATTCGCATTCGAAGTACTTAAGTTTGTTTGAAATAACTTCAAATCTATTTCATAAAGAGATTTTTCGATTGTATGTTGATATGAAATATTTTCTTCTATTTAAAAGCGAGGAATATTACATGTTTATTCTTCCAATATAAATTCATTTAGCAAACGCTAAAAAATAATTATTGAATTTTCGAAAGAAAATAAATGGAACTAGCAAAATAACAATATAATTAGGTAAGTAATATAGAATTAATGCTGTGTTTGGTGTTCTTTTTTTGTTGTTGTTGAACACACACGTTGTGTGCCAGCGGGCTAAGCGACAGATTCTGTTACAAAGGTACTTGTCTATTTTTAATTAGAAATGATACTTTCATTAGATAATGAAAGTTTTGCGATGGGGTCGAAATCCAAAATGGAGATTTTGTGTTTTCTACACGTTTTGGAAGGTGCTAATCCTGAAAAGTGGTTTTTGAACATTGGTTCGTCTGTCAGACCGTCTAAAACCACTCTATAGCTCGAACTAATAGAGTTACGAATTTCAAATTTGGTACACGATTTCCTAGTACATCTGTGAAGAAAAATGTTACTACCAGTGATTATTTTTCCAGTGATTTTGTCTTCAGTTCATCATAAGGAATCGGGCTTTTTTTTTGACTTAGTGGGTAAATAACATTCAGAGTTGATTGCATAAAACGTAATTTGGATAAGGGGTTGTCTTCGTATGAAAAATGTCACCAACTACGAAATTTTCAACAGCAACACCCCTTTAAGAGTTCACATTTCAAATCTATGACATATTTTAACAGGAAATATCAACAACTTCAATGGTAAATGAATGTATATTAATGCTTTATCGCAAGTTTGTTTCTGTGCATCGGAACTATCATTTACTATTCTTTAATTAGCCAGATTAGATTCCTTGAAAAATAAATTGTCTACTGTTGTAAAATCTCTAAATTGGGGAGATGGTTAAATATTAAAACTCTGACCGACCCCAAAACTTAAGAAACTCAGGCGAGGCGACCGTAATATATAGAAACCCCGTGTGTAATAAGTTGTGAATTCTTAAATTTTGGACCTCCAGTTATCCTAAAATTTCGAAACTTGGGATTCTATATAAACTAGCGAATTTCCAGTGATTTTAAAATCACCTAGTTGGGTGATTTTCAGACCGCATGCCGAATACCAGACCATAGTTTGGAGATTTAAAAAAAAAATTTAAAAAATATTCCTCGTTAATGTGCATTTGCGTCGAGTTTTTTTTCTTAAGATAGTAGCATAGTATACAGATTGCTCATAAATTTCTGCATCCAATTTTGACCACTGTACGCGAAACACCACACGACCACGTAATATTCAAATGATCCTCCAAAATTGATGTTTACCTGGTTAAGAGTTTGCATTTTGTCTTGTTTTCTTTTTATGAAAAAGTGAATTACATTTCTAACAAAATAAAGCCGACCTTTCTTTGCTGTTGTTTTACTTTAATATTGTTTTACTTTAGCAAAAGATGTTTGTTCATTGATACGATTCAGGGATCTTGAAACTGCTGGCACAACTATATCTGAAGGCATTTTCTAGCTCCCATGAATCATTAGTAAACAAATATTCTCTGAATCTTAAAAATAATTTGAAATAAAAAGAATTTCCGACGTGAGTCTTTAATTTTGGATAAATCGATTGTACAGAGGAATCGGAAAGCTAAAAGGAAACATAATTCATTTTCTGTGGCGATTTCCGAGTTGTTCAGATTAGAAGAACAAATCTTTAAATACAATTTTTAATGAGTTTTTTGTTTTTTACACGTCATCAATGACCGTACTAGCGTACTTTATTGATTTCAATTTACCTTTAGCTTTTACTTGAATTATTGGATTAGTGTAATATGTGACTTATTAATACAACTATACATTGGTTCGATCTAAAATAATAATCTATCAAGCAGACATTTTTTTACCGCAATGGGATTGCATTTTCTATTTCTTTCAGAACATTTAGTTTTCATATTTGAATATCAAGTAATGTGTAAACGTGTGTTTTTTATCTCAATTTTCGTGCAATATGCATGTAATATCATACTTGTATTTTGGTTATTCACTGCAACAGACAGATTCGTTACTTAAATGTATTGATTTTAATTCAATGGGGGCATGCACCACATGTTGATTTTTCTATTTTTTTCGTGCAATCTGCATGTAATATCATACTTATATTTTGGTTATTCACTGCAACAGACAGATTCGTTACTTAAATGTATTGATTTTAATTCAATGGGGTACATGTTGATTTTTCTATTTTTCTTAATAGTAAATAGAAGTGATTTTATGTAGTAAAAATATGTGCAAATAGTACATCCTTTTTAAATTTCAACACCGAATGACCAGGGCATGATCGGGACCCGGAAAACTGCCCAAATGGAAAAGTGCCCACCGGAAAAGTGCCCACAGGAAAACTGCCCACACGGAAAACTGCCCACATTTTGACGTCACAAAGGAGACAAGGTTTTCAGGGGGCATCCACAAAAAACGCTACGCGCATGGGGAAGTGGGATGAAGGTTGTTGCAGATTAAAAATGATGTGAATGGGGTTCGAGGGGGAAGAAGGGGGTTATTCTAGAAGTGAGACATGGAAGAGGTACTTTGAAGGAATATTTATAAGAAAACATGAAAAAAAAAAAGAACTATTTGCACCTGTGAATACGGATTCGTGAATACCATGGAATATATCTGACCAGAGTTGTAACTTTATTTTTCTGCTCCACATAAATGTTTTATTGGTAAGTTTGATTTGATTAGCGTTGCACTAGAGCTAAGCTTGAGCTATAGGCATTGTGCTTCGTAATTTTCATCCACGGTCAAGTAACTGAGCGAGCATAAACAAGAGCGACATCGTACATGTTAAAGTTTTAAGTATTATTAACTTACATTAACTACAAATTAATAACGTTCAATTGCGTTTCATATCCGTTAATTTAGAAAAGAAAAAGGTTTATATAACGCCGTACTTTCTTTTTTGACATCGCCATGACACAACGTTGTTTTTTGAAGTACGCCCCTGTTCATATGAGTACCCTTCATGACACAACACCGGCTTTCTTCTTTGAGAAGTTAAGAATTCCATGTTTATTGGACTGATGTTTCAAGGATTCCCGGTCAAAACCGCGAACGGACAGAACCGCGAACGGACAGAACCGCGAACGGACATAACCGTGAACGGACAAAACCGCGAACGGACAAAACCGCGAATGGGAAATATTGGGAATTAAATTACCCCATATATATTATATATATGGCCCGATTATTAGGAGTAATACCTGCACATGAAACCCTTCGGCAATATAAAGTTTTGAGTTTATGTTTTAATGTATAGTAATAGGGTTGTACTTAGATGTATGGTAATCGACACAATATTACCGTTCAAATTCAAACGATGCAATGATTATTGATACAGATTTTAAATTTTCACAACTATTATTTTAATTTGTTTTTTTTAATTAAATTAACCAAAATTAAGTGAAAATTTTATATTAATGATTTTGGTTAATTGTACCAAGTGGCTAAAAAATGTTGAAGTAAAAACGTTCGAGTATATGGGCTTTACTAGACGAGGTAGCGAAATGTTTTTATTATATACATACTATATGCTGGCGATTGAATACGAAAAAGCATAAATGTAAATTTATTTAAATGAGCATTTATAGAACTAAGACCATTTTGGTATTTCAAACCTTTAGGTTAGTTTGGGGAATGTAATTTTTTAATGAACTGAATCATTTTTACTGTTACTTCAATTAATGTTTCTTTGTTTCCTTCTTTTTTTGCTGAAGTTATGTTTCTAGCCTTTGTATAGTGTGTGTGTTAGGTATTTTAGAAAAAAATTAAGTAGCAAGGTTGTAACAAACTCTGCAAAATGGATTCTGAATATTATTTTTTGTGTCAGTTTAAGAAGATGGCTCAATGGAAAAGTGGAGACTCAAACCCTGAAAAGTCACGCGTATTTTTGAGTATTGATTGAAAAAACTGTGAGGTATAAATAACATCTTAAGAGAATGTGTAAGTAAAATCTCAGTACATTTTATACCAAGGTCAGGAACAAAATAAAAGTTGGTAAATTTGGAAAGTTGGTAAATTTGAAACAACTACGGAAAGTTGACTGACAACAGGTTCGGAGAGGGGGCTAGAAGGGAGGGTAAATGTATTTCTTACTCCTTTGTGTTAGAAACGGAGAATGCTGGAATGGAAGGGGGTACATTGTGCTGTACGTCCCCATCTCCTTTCTTCTGGTACATGTGTTCCAATCTTAACAATAGGACTGCCATGAGGTGGGAAAGGGGTCACATCGTCCTTACGGCCGTAGTGTCTCTTTTGTTATCCCGAAAAGAATTGACCGTGAATTGTAGGAAGTATTTTGACTTTCTATAAGAGGTGACCAGGTTCGGCTTGACAAATTACACAAAATATTGTCATAATATGAGAAACAGGTGTGTCAGCTGGCGACAGGAATCTAATTAATCTGTTTTGGTTTTTACTATTTTTTTTTTTCGACTGAAAAATGCGCATGAAGAGTTAAGTATTTTAGGTTTAACTAGTTTGTAAGGTGTATTTTTTGCAAAAGAAGAAAAAACTTATAAGTTTGAGAATGCAATTTATAAAAGAAATTGAGGAACCTGGACCAAATAAACATCAATCGGAAATCATAGTAAATGAAATCACTGAAAATTGTGCCGGCAAAAGGCCATATTTTTTAATATTTCTTTTAAATAACTCCTTCCTTACGAATCTAAGACGAAAATTGGTAAACAAAATTAAAAAACTACCAAATTTTGGATTTCTATTAATTTCAACGAGAAAATAATCTTTAAATTTAAGTACAAGAAATTACTATTTTTTAATAACTTTTATAAATATTATTTTAAAAAATGGTTTTATTTCCACTTTTAGTTTAATATATAATTTAAAGTTTAATAAATAATTAAATGCTGTGTTTATAGCTCTTTTCAGTCACATGTGGGGATTTTGTGTGGAATCGTTATAAGTGAAATGTAATTACAAAACTAGTTTACGTTATAAAAATAATTAGGATGCCAAAACTAACAATAACTCTCATTTTAATGTAAAAAATATGTTGTCAATTTAAACTAATAGCAACATTTATATTAAGTAGCGTAACACTAATTCTGGGTGCTTTAGTTTCAGTTGTTTTGCTGTGATTATTGCAAAGCTTTGGTCAAAATTTAACATTATTTTTTCAAACAGTTAAAGGAGGAACTTACATTCACCACAGTTTACAACTATTGTTGAATTTTTTTGTCCAAAATCTGATGCAAATTAAATTGTTTTAAATAATCTTGAAGTTTATATCTTTATGATGTTCGTTTATTTAAAAAAAATAACCTTGCAGTTTCTATGCAAATCAATATTTATTGCAAATCAACGTTTAAAATGAAAATACAATACCACCAGAATTTATATAACAAGCAGATTCGGCATATTTTAAAATCAGTCTCTCGAATCGTAGTTGGCAACTAAATGAAATACCGACTTAGTAAACCCTTGCATACATCTTTTTCTTTTGGAATTTTTTATCCCCTCTTCCGTAATGCACCAGATTTTTATTTCTGTCACATTTTGCTGATTTTTGAATTCTTCTATGATTTTCCAAATCGTGGAATGGCTAGATCCCATGCAGTGGTGGTCAGAATTATAAGGAAAATGGAAAAAAGACTAGATCTGTTCGACAAATCAAGGTTTAATAATGCAAATTTTATGTGTGTTAACCAATAGTAAACTAAGCATTTTAAGTAAAAAAAATTACAAATATATCTGATATTCATAATTTTAAAATGCGTTATAAATTTTGACATACAGCGAAATTGGAAAAAATTATAATAACAATTGCATTTCTGTAAGTCTATAGCATAAATTTACATAAAACTACCAAAGTTTCTGCTTTGTACACGTCATTCCATGGTGTTATAAAGATTTTGAAAGTGTGTGAAAACTTCATTACGCTTATCTTCATCGCTTTTGAGGGTTTAGAATCGAATTTCTTGGCGACTGTATGATGACAATATATAAAATATCTTAAAACTTCTTAGTTGAACCACTGATAAGTTTGGTCTCTCTACTGTATTTTTGCTAATGTTTTCGTTTTCTATTCGGTTCAGGATTATAATTTTCCAGGATTTCTCCAATTACTTTAAGTGCCTGCATTAAGTTAACTGAGAAAATTCTAATTTTGTTGGGGATCCAATTTAGTTACATTTTGGCAGGTTTTTTAGAAATTCATGTTTCTGCACTAAAAAACTGTTTGATAATGCCTTTACGGACACCTTTCCAAAAAGCACAGCAAATAAAATTGATAGAGTATCAAATTAAAGTTGGCACATATAGTTATTCAGCGCTGTCAGCGCCAAAATGCTAATTTGATTACAATTATTCCCCCTTCGCAAATCTCTATGATAACCGACTTTCCCCACGTTGATTTACCCATTTTATCCAGTATCACTGGCAAATTCACATTTATAGGACAGCGGGATTAAAAATAAACTATAAATTAAAAAAATATTTATCCGCGATGGACAAAAAATTAACAGTAATTTTGAACCGTTAAAAATACTTAAAAAATTGCGGATTTATTCAATAAAGCGGTGGTTTTAATGTAAAAAGTTAATAAATTTTATAAAACAAAAACAGGATAAAATTAAGAGATTGATTCAATTTAACACTTATAGCATAATGCAGCAACTGCTGCATTATCAAGTTCATATATTTCTCAAGCTTTCATTTGCATTCTCTGTTTCGCCCTTTCGCGGTTTTGTCCGGATACCGTTTCAAGAGCGACTGATAGGGTCTCAAAGATTTGTCCTCGAAGAAATGTTGTCTACTAGATCTTTGTAATGTGGATCTGGCTGCAAAATCATAGTACCCAGCATATGTCCTCCCCAATTCGTCCATTAATCATTTTAAATTATGTGTATACACACCTTTCAGTCTGGAGTATAGCAACTTTCTTTTGTTAGAAAGTATAGCTTTTAAAAGTTTAGAGTGAAAGACTATTTGTCGCCTTTCATACATTGTATATCTATATTTTGTCACTGGTCAAATCCAGATTGATTGCAAGGCGGAACTGTGTCAATCAATCGTCCGGAAGGAACAATATTTTAAATAGAGAGACGCCAAAGTGTCTGCCTTAGAGAATAGAACCTAGCAGTAGGCGAGTCAAATGAACAAGAGAAGAAAAATATAATGGCTTTCCTCCTCCCTCTAACCTCCCCCTGTAAAGTAAATAGCATTCAAACTTTTAAAAGCTAGCAAGTTTGAAATGATCCATTGTAAGAGACGATAAACATGGTCGCTCCCGATTCTTAGGTAGAAAACCGTTTTAAAAAAAGTCATGCATAAATAAGCATTATTGATTTTTCTCCAGAATTTTTTTTAACAATCAATTTTTGGTTGAATTTCATTTCTAAATCTAAATAAACGGATATATAACAGCATTGCATGTTTTCGATATGTCAATAATGTACGCCGACCGGGCGGCTGAATGGTTAGAGAGCTAGCCTGGCAGCCAATGGTCTCGGGTTCGAATCCCGTTGGGGCATGGATGTTTGTGTTGTCTGTATGTTTGTGTGTTCTGAGTACATTGGGATATACGTGCTCGTTAAATCCGTGGAATCCAAAGTACTAAACGGCGCGAGCGAACGATGTCGCCGAAGGTTCCGTTGGGTGCCAGCTCAGGTGTCGACCTCGTCACTTGACCTAGGTTCTAAATTACGAGGCGTTATTGGCTGTGTTAAAGCTCTATTTGAGGCTAGAAATAGGCGGCCGGAAATGTTCAAACCAAACTAAATCAATAATATTCATAAATATAAAATTTGTACGATGTCGCTCTTTTTTTATGCCCACTCAATCACTGAGTGTGGCTGAAAATAACGAAACCCATCGTTTATAATCCAAGTGTAGCTCTTGTGCAACGCTAATCAAAAGAAACTAAAAAGTAAAAATATATTACCTAGTCACTCGACTAAGTTTTGAATTACGAGAAGGAGTGGTTGTGATAAAGCTCTGTAAAGAGGCTAAAAACACATCCGGAAGCTTTCAACTAACTATTACTCTAGTTGAGTATATACGCTCCATTGTATTCGACGAGTACAACGTGACTCTCGGACGTCCCACTTCTAGAATTACCCCCCCCCCCCCCCCAAACCCCAATCCAACAACCTTCATCCCACCTCTCAAAGCGTATCATTTTTTGTGGATGCCCCCTGAAAACCTCCTCCCCTTGGTGACGTCAAAATTTGGGCAGATTTCCGTGTGGGCAGTTTTCCTGTGGGCACTTTTCCGGTGGGCACTTTTCCGTTTGGGCAGTTTTCCTAGATTCGGCATGATCTACCATAAGACTTCTTAGGCTTTGGCCTAGGGACCCCAAATTTTGAAGGTCCCTAAATATCAGTTTCTATTATGCTAAATAGTGTTGATTACCATTATTTCTGTAACTGTTAAAATTTTTCAAGACCTCCCACTTTGTTTTTAGATTGACTAATGAGAAAATGACCTAAAGTGATTGATTTAATTGATATACAAGGAATCCGATAAAATGTTAGCAAAAAATAAGATACATCCACCAACTAGCACTGTCATTACATAGTCCATAGGGATACATGAACTGCACGTGGACGTGGACAATCAAACACATTTTTTCTCTGGGGCAGGGCGGGGAGGGGAAGAAGAGGGATTCACAATAGATAAAAGTATGTCCCCCGTTTTTTCTCAGAAATCCAGGGTCGCACCCAGGCAGAGGGCGGGGCTATTTTGGTGGGGTCACGCTCGAGTAGTTTGGAGCTATGCCACCGGTTAAACGGGAAGTGTGAACAGGAAAGCGGAGTGGAAGGGGAAGATGAAAAATTTTTGGAAATGGCTTAATCTTTAAAAAATTTTATTAATTGCTTATAATAGGGAATTTCTATTTGAAAATTTAAAACAGAAACCACAATTTTAGACGAAGTATTTTTTTTCTAATGCAACTGGCGCCTTAAACAACTACTTTGTCGTTAAGTAAAATAAAGCAGTGATAAGATTTCACAAATAGCTTATAAATTCGAAATTTTTTTTGATAAAACAAGTAATTATTTTTATATTTTGGTAGAAAATTCTTCGGATTGCATTTTGGAATTGATTCCACAAATATTTTAAATTGAGAAAATCAAAACTGCATGAACATGTATGTAGTGTAGTTCTTCCTAATGTGAAATTAATCTTTAAATGCTAAAAATATTTTAAAAGTAAAATATCTCGTATTGCCTACTAATGTATGATTAATGTATACTGTTTTATTGCATATTAAACCAAGTATTTAATCATGAAATAAAAAACAATCTACAAACTAAATTTTTAGTTAAAAATAATATTTATTAAATTAGTTAAAAGTATACCTGAGAAAAGAAAATAAGTTTACTATTTCAAACACATTCTAAATGATAAAAGTATTTTTAAACAAAGTGATAACACATATTTTAATTGTAAATTACTTTATTTAAAAAAATGAGTAAATATTATTTAATCCATAAGTTTTGTCATTAACACACAGCCTGCATTACTGAATGTAAAGTATAAACTTGAACTATTTTTAATCGTTTATTTACTTAAGTAAATTTTAATTTATGTACGATAAAATTTCCAAATTTTTATGCTTACACTATATGAATTTAAAATACTATTATAAAAAGAAAGACTGTTAATTGATGCAAAAAACCCCTAAAAAAATAACTATTCATCTTTATTATTTCTTATTCTTTAATAACTGTCTCTTAAATTTTTTGAAAAAATGCTTAAGTATTAGTTAATAATATACTTAGAAGATGGCGTTACTGAAGCAGCAATATTTGGTAGTTCCCAAATATCTTAAATATTACACAACTCTTCGCAAGAATCGAACCCCGTATGTACATAAAAGATTCGGTCAAGAGTAGCAGAATCGATTCTTTAGTTTGTTTACATTACAGTCGAGTCTGCTTATCGCGGCAACCTTCGCTTGCCCGCGATAAGTGCGCCAACCTTGGCGAACAAGATTTGGCGAGATAATTCCACAGAACACGATACGGAAACCCAGCCCAATTCTTCCTAAAAAGATTACATCACTACAAACATTGTTATAAATACGAGTAGTTTAAATGCAATGGTACATTTTGGAATGGCTTTCGAAATAATGCGCATTCAGTTTTGTTAGGAAAAACTAGTTTGTAAAAAATGTACTTACTTTTTCCTTTTTTAATTTTGCCAGGACGAAACTTAGAAAAGCTATTTAAAATTGCCACGGAAAGTGTAAGTGAGGTAGGTAGTTGGTTGGTTGGTAGACATATATTTTTAGGCTTGTGTGCTTGGCCGCAAGGACCCGCTTATAAACCATCGTCAAGTAGGAAAACACAAGACACACACAAACACATATGACAGATGTTGCCATCTGAAGCCACCTCCGCAATTTAGACATGTCCCTGGGAGGGAAATTTGCTCCAGGAACCTGTACCCATGGGAAACTGAGCAATGAGCGCCCACAAGAATTTCGGACCCAACAGATTTCACGAGCACGTACTCCGCATATACTCGACAAACACAAACATCCATGCCTGAATGGGATTCGAGCCCGGACAGCGACGGCAGCTCCAGATGCCAATGCTTTAACCTCTACGCTGCCGGATCAGCAGTGAGGTAGAAAGGAAGGTAGGTACATAGGAGTTAAGCCTTGGTAATGCAATCGATTTCGGCTGCCTATTTTTAGCCTTCTTTTGGAGCTTTAACACAGTTTATAATAACGCTTTATAATTTAGAACTCTAACTGCGGGCACCCAACGGAACTTCAAGCGGCATCGTACGCTGACGCTGTCGGGACTTTGGATTCACAGATTTAACGAGCACGTCTGTCCCAGTGTACTCGGACCCATCCGTCACGAGAGTAGGTGGAATTCGAACATCCACACTCCTGAAGCCCATTTCACACCTGCACAACTACTTGCAACTGCAACTCGCAACTTGTGGTAACCTGGTTTTTTGGGTTCCACAAAAAATTATTTGTCTCACAATTTGGCAAATTTCATCTTTTTGAAAGCAAACCTTATTCAAACTATAGGCATCGTCTGCATCAAACAGAATTTTATGTTTCCGAACTTCCTTCATTAGATCAATTTCCATTTTTGCCATCCATTTACTACCCATTTTTAATAGCGCAGATTTTTGCAAGCAAGGAAAGTTGGCGTCGTAAAAAGTAAACAAACCACCAGTTGGCGAAGTCTAGTTCGCCACAATGCAGCCAAGGAAATACTGAGTGCTGATTGGCTAAGGGTACATGCAACTGCGATTTTTTCGTGCGTGAACGAAAAAATCTCACGACTTGAGTGCAACTTTTTAATGCACGGTGTCCTATGGGAGTTGCAAGTAGTTGTGACAAGGTGTGAAATGGGCTTGAGAAGGCTGAATCCTGAGCGGACGCCTTTAACTACTCGGCCAGGAACATATTTGGAATGCCTGCTTCTACATGTGAACGGGGTTTTAATCTGTGGCGTTCGACGTCATCAACGCCTGCATATATTCTAGAAATCAAGCTCAAAACCAGTATGTAGATATAAGATGTAAATATTATATAACTTGTTTTTGCGTTCTGGCAACAGGACAGAAATAAATAGAATTTAGAAAAACTCCAGCATGACCGCGTCTTTTTGGAACTTGTCTTCAATATTAAATAATGACTTCTATTTAACAGCAATTCCAAGCTCCAGATACATCATATCAAGGAAGGTAATCATTGGTGAGAACTCTCTTATTCTTATTTTATGGAATGATGCACTAATTCTCCATAAAAATGGTGACTTCAGTTGAAACGAGCTACGCAACCTAAGAAGAAATCCGACATCATCCTGCCTTAATCCTGCAAATTTCTGCCTTGATTTGTCTTGGTTAGTTGCTGCTCATTCTTTTATTTATATTTTTCATATTATTATTCAACTTAATCATGCCGCCCGAGATTAAACCCGATGAATCCCATGCCGATGATATCAACAATGACAACCTACCGGCAGCTTCGCCTACTATTTCGCGCGTCGCTATCAGACCACCACCTTTCTGGAAGGTCAATCCGACACTGTGGTTTCACCAATTAGAAGCGCAGTTTGACATAAATGGTATCACTGCGGATAGAACGAAATTTAATCATGTCCTTTCAGCGGTAGAGTCTGATATTCTAAATTCGGTCTGTGATGTTATTGTGAACCCTCCTGCCACTGATTTATACAACACTCTCAAAACTAGACTAATCACTCTGCATTCTGAAAGCCAAGAATCTAAGATTCGACGTCTCTTACAAGGGATCGAGTTAGGCGACCAGCGTCCTTCCCAACTTCTTACCCGCATGCGATCGTTAGCTGGAGATCAGGTAGGCGAACCTTTGTTAAAATCTTTATGGTTATCTCGATTACCTACAAACACACAAACTATTCTTGCAGCTCTAAATGATGATTTAACAAAATTAGCCCCAGTTGCAGACAAGATTTCAGACCTAGCTACCCCAACTTACGTAAATGCTGCTAACTTACCTGCCCCACACCACTCCCCAGACCATCCCAATTTACAGTCACAAATTGCAGAATTAACCCTTAAAGTTGAAGAGTTAACTTCTTTTGTAAATGAACGACAAATGCGACCTAGATCCCGACAACAACACTTTCGTAGAGAAAGGTCCCAAAGTCGCGGTAGAGGGTACAGGCAGTACAGGGAAGCTACATCAACCATGTGCTTCTATCATATTAATTTTGGCGACAAAGCAAGAAATTGCAACCAACCTTGTTCGTATACTGCGGCCCCGGAAAACACATAAGGCGATCGCCCAGTGGCCATTGTGACCGCCAAATAAATCGATTGTTATTGGCCGACCCTACCTCAAATCTTAAATTTCTAATTGACACAGGTGCAGATGTATCTGTTATCCCTAAATCCCTCATGCCAAATGCTAAAATTCAGGATTCGTTAAACTTGTTTGCTGCAAATGGCACCAAAATTTAAACTTATGGCACAAAACGCCTAAACTTAGATTTAAATTTGAGACGTTCATTTTCCTGGCCTTTTATTGTAGCTGATGTCAATCAGCCAATAATCGGTGTTGATTTTTTAAAATATCACAATTTACTTGTGGATGTTAAAAACAACAGACTTATTGACCCAATAACAAAGCTACATTCACTTGGTATGTTACCAGTACCAAACCTGGAGCAACCCAACCTAGCTATTTTGTTAGGCGATTCTAAATTTGATAAGGTGTTAGCCCAGTACCCTGAAATTACAAATCCTTCTCATGGCAAAAATTCAATTCAAACTTCCCTGGCATATCATCATATCGAAACTGTTGGCCCACCTGTTTATTCACGACCTCGTCGTTTATCTGTTGACCTCCTTAAAGTGGCCGAAAAAGAGTTTAAATTTTTAATGGCTCAAGGCATTATTCGTGAGTCCAAAAGCCCCTGGGCTAGCCCACTCCACATGGTTCGAAAAGCTAACAATGAATGGCGCCCTTGTGGAGATTACAGGCGGTTAAATTCTGTCACAACCCCTGATAGATACCCTGTTCCTAACATCCAGGATTGTACTCAAGCATTTCATGGAAAGACAATCTTTTCTACTCTTGATCTCGCACGCGCATATCACCAAATACCCGTCCACCCTGACGACATACCAAAGACGGCTGTCACAACACCATTTGGTTTATTCGAATTTGTTGCCATGCCCTTTGGACTAAGAAATGCGGGCCAGACCTTTCAACGATATATACACCAGGTACTTTCAGGCCTTGATTTTTGCGTACCTTATTTTGATGATCTGCTTATAGCATCTTCCAGCGAAGAAGAACACATGTCTCATTTACATCAGATCTTCGATCGTCTTAAGCAGCACGGTTTAAAACTTAACCCAGCCAAATGCAATCTTGGTAAAGATACTGTTTCCTTCCTTGGTTGTCTCATTACCCCCTCTGGTGTAAAACCACTGCCTTCTAAGACAGAAGTTCTCACTTCTTTTCCGCAACCAAAAACAGTTGCTGAGCTAAGACGTTTCTTAGCCATGCTAAACTTTTACAGGCGTTTTCTCCAAAATGCTGCAAAAACACAGGCCCCCCTTAATGAATTTCTTAAAGATTCTAAAAAAAAATGACAAGCGTGTAATTCAGTGGACGGAGGAATCAATTTCAGCATTCGAGAAATGTAAAAATGATTTAATTAATGCGGCTACTCTTAGTTATCACTCACCTGGTCAAAAATTGTCTCTAATGGTTGATGCTTCTGACATTGCCATTGGAGGAGTTTTACATTCAGACTGTGAAAGTGATGATAATAATCCCAAACCCCTTGGCTTTTTCTCCCGAAAACTGACTTCTGCCGAACAAAAATACAGCACATTCGACAGGGAACTTTTGGCAATTAACTGCTCCATCAAGCATTTTAGGCATAGTTTGGAAGGCCAAAATTTCATTATTTTTACTGATCATCGTCCCCTAACATATGCAATTTCAAAAACTACTGACTCTGCCTCTCCAAGACAAATCAGGCACCTATCCTACATTGCTCAGTTTAGCACTGATATAAGACACATATCAGGCTCACATAATGTTGTGGCTGACACACTATCTCGCATACAAGAAGTTTGCTCAGCTCCATTAGACTTAGAGGATATTGCAAGGGCTCAGGACATTGACACAGAACTCCAACGCCTAAAGACTGACACCAACCATTCCCTGAAACTCAAATCTGTGACACTCTCGCCCACATTAAATCTCTGGTGTGATGTTGATGATTCAAAAGTACGACCTTATGTCCCCATGGACTTCAGAAGAAAAGTTTTCGACAACCTCCACAACTTATCTCATCCGGGAATCCGTGCTACCAAAAAACTGGTCCTCGATCGTTACATATGGCCTTCCGCAGCTAAGGACATAGTTGCCTGGTCGCGCTCCTGTATGGACTGCCAGAGATCAAAAGTCTCTAGACACACTAACAGCCCAATTCTCCGGATACCAATTCCAGCCGAGCGGTTCCAGCATGTCAACATTGACCTGGTCGGACCGCTTCCACCCTCAGAAGGCTACAGCTATCTACTCACCTGTGTGGATCGATTCAGTAGGTGGCCAGAAGCAGTTCCACTTCAAGATATAACTGCTGACACAGTCGCAAGAGCCTTCGTCACTCACTGGATCTCCAGATTTGGTGTGCCCTCCGTCATCACCACTGACCAAGGACGACAGTTCCAGTCTTCCCTTTTCGCATCCTTGTCGTCGATTCTTGGGGTCAAACTTATCCGTACCTCACCATACCACCCTGCAAGCAACGGCATGGTGGAACGGTTCCACCGGTCCCTTAAACAAGCCCTGAGGTGCCACCATACTCTCCGATGGACCCAAGCGCTGCCTCTCGTCCTCCTGGGATTGCGATCGGCCATCAAAGAAGACCTCGGCTGCACTTCTTCTGAGTTGGTGTATGGTACGACCATTCGACTGCCTTCAGAGTTCATCTTACCATCTCCAACAACGCCTGTCGCAACTTCAGAGTTCCTGCAACAACTTCGGGAGTGCATGAAGGAGCTGTCTCCACAGCCAGCTTCCGCACACGTTAGGCAAACTCCTTTTGTGCACCCAGCGCTGGCAACCTCCTCTCATGTCTTTGTGCGTCGAGACTGCGTTAGGAAAGCTCTCCAAAATCCTTACGATGGACCCTACAAAGTACTGAAACGCACCGACAAGACCTTCACGCTAGATGTCCATGCCACTGAAAAGGTCATCAGTATTGACCGACTTAAGCCAGCCTTCATCATTGACGAAGACATCAATATTTCCCCACCACCTACAAATTCTTCGACAACCAACCCAGCTGTCCCCAAACCAGTTCCAGTCGTCCCACTGAACACTCCAGAAGCACCTGGTCCACCACAGACTTGTGTACCACTCCAAACAACACGCTCGGGACGCCGTGTTCGCTTCAACCCACGGTACCTCTAACCTCGTACCTTTGGTACTAGGGGGGGGAGTACTGTGGCGTTCGACGTCATCAACGCCTGCATATATTCTAGAAATCAAGCTCAAAACCAGTATGTAGATATAAGATGTAAATATTATATAACTTGTTTTTGCGTTCTGGCAACAGGACAGAAATAAATAGAATTTAGAAAAACTCCAGCATGACCGCGTCTTTTTGGAACTTGTCTTCAATATTAAATAATGACTTCTATTTAACAGCAATTCCAAGCTCCAGATACATCATATCAAGGAAGGTAATCATTGGTGAGAACTCTCTTATTCTTATTTTATGGAATGATGCACTAATTCTCCATAAATCTTTTACAAAGTAGCCGGCTTAATGCCGGCTATTTCCCAACACATGTGAACGGTAGCCGTTTAAGTGACTGGGAAAGGTTTCGGCCAACGGAAAGTGTCTGGGAAATTTATTATTAACTTTTAACATTATTTTATAAAACATATGTAAAAATCGCCTTTACAAAATGACTTAGCTAACTTATAATTTTTCTACTTTTTACACCCGATACCTGTATATTGACTGTCGGTCCACTCTATGCATACAGCCCGTTCTCATGCAGAGCAAACGCCGGCGATTCGCCGGCGTTTGGGAAAAAAATCCCTCTGTAGGGAAAATTGCAGGCGCGAAAATGTACCAAGTCCCTGAGTAGTAGCGATTTCACTACCACCCACATGATGCATTTCGGCTTTGGCATGGTATGGTAGGTACATATATATTCCAGCTTGTGTGCTTGTTCAGAGACCGCTTTCGGACTCGGCTTTGGAGTTTAGAATGAAGATGCAGTTTCTGCTGTTACTTTGTTTTTAACTAATATACGAAGGTTCCAAATTACTTTCTAATGTGTATCTATAGCAGGGTTGGCACTGATTAAATTTGATTTTTTTCATAAACAACTAATTTTTAACAAAAGTTTTGAATTGTTTAGAATTTTTGTTTCAGTGTTTGGTGTGTTCATTTTGTAAATTAGTTTTATTTCTCATATGATCACTCAAATCATTTTTCATCATTATTGACAATAAAAACTATAACTTAGAAGACATAAACTTGAAAAAAAAAAACGTTAAGTCAATATTAAAGAACTTGAAGGTTTGGCATACTTAAAATAAACCTGATTATGTTTTTTTAATGAATATTTATTAAGTTTTCCTTGTATTTCATTATTAGGTGTTTCAAATTTTATTTTTTAGATAAATTCTACTTTCCATAAAAGAATTCAAACAATTTCAGCATCATAATTATATTAGAGAGAATTTATTTAGTTGCAATTAACAGATGCATGTTTTCAATTAAAATGTTGCCCCTTATTTTGAAATCAATCAGTATTGCATGCTATAAATCTTTTCTTTAGTCTGAAAAAAAATCATGAAGTGTGATTTGTATTTTGTGATATTAATTACATTTATATCGCCACTTGCAATATTCTAAAATTATTTTATTTATTCGTATCAACCTCCTACTTTCTTCATCATCAATAAAATCGATAGATGTCAGTCCACGAATTTTTAGTAAAAGAATTGTTTTTAGTTATTGTTGCGACGACCATCACTAACAAAGTAACGTCAAAAAAGAATACTCCGTACAGAAACCATCTCGAATCTCGAGTATCAAATCAATCAAAACAAACAAACAATACCCCTACAGGATGTGACGTACCCACATACGTCTTTTCCGGAACGCCGGCGTTTTCATGTGAACAGGATTATAAGGCTTCATAAAATAGCCAGCTAAACGCCGGCGATTTCCCAGGCCATGTGAACATCGAATCCCTGGATGCTGGAAGCATATTTCGAATCCTTACATTCAACCGACACTATAACAGTGACGTCAGGCTACTGGGCGGGGAAATGAAAAGTCTTTATGAAAGTGTCTCCTGAAGAGAATAAAGGGCAATCAAAAAATTGTGATTACACTGCGAAAATTTACTTAAAGGTTAAATTAGCGATTGTCAAAGAAGACTGACAAATTTGTAAGGGTTCGTATTGATTTTTTTTAGCAATATGACTACTATTAACTATCATTCAATAGAACAGAACATTTATTATATCTAATAGACACATATAGCTAATTCATAGAAACATATATTCAGTAATTTTTAAATCATTAAATAGGAGAATGAGAAACAAGTGTTTTATATTATTAATATCAATAATATATTGTCAGTAAATAACTTCTATTTAAAAAAATATTTATTGAATCCCCAGTTAAGGGAGTGTAATTACATTATCACAGGCTTTGTGAAATATATAGGAATACATTCCGAATATAGGGATAGATTTCGAATCCGGTGTATTATTTGAGAACATGTTTTAGCAGGGTAAAAATGAAGCTTAACTATGTTTAGGTACATGATATTATTCGGAAGCCTTGAAACCTGTATATTAATTGCACATTCGATTAAAAAATTAAGTAAAAACATTTATTAAAAGAGGAGGGGAGTTCTTATTTAATTCCGATGTTTCCGGAAAAAGGAATATTTTTTAAAACTATTTTAGTAAAATTCAAGAATGTTTTTTTTTTAATGTTTGCTATATTAGGTAGGATTGAGTTGCTGTACTGGAATATAGATGGCAGCACGAGCACAAAATTCGAGATCTAAAATCTGTCATTTGCGCTCAAAACATCTAAAATTATCTAGCTATAATAATCATCACTTCAATTTGCACATATAAACACCATTCAATATTTTTTCAGCTAATTTTAGTATTTTTTTGTGTGAATAATTAAAATCTCGAAATAATGATGAACCCTACAAAACAATAATTGCTTACAGAACGCTCATTGCACCAAGACGGCCAATGATTGGTTACATTTATTTCGTTCCCGCCCAGCAAGTCTGACGTCACTGTCATGGTGTCAGTTGAATGTAAGGATTCGAAATATGCAACCTGCATTGCTAAAATCCCCATTAGGGGAAAAAGAGGTCGAGCAGCATTTCTAACCTATAATTAAATGATAGACTGTGATCGAATCCATAGTATGAAAAATCAAATCCTCATTCATTGGAAAGTTTGCGACCCCCCCCCCCCCCCCCCCCCGATGAACCCTTCGATTCCGGTTCTGTCTATGGGGATGAATTGCTGAGTTTGCTCTTTCAATCCATGGATTCGATGACTCATGTAAACGCGCCTTTAAAAGTAAATGAAAACCGAACCTAATCCGATACATTTCAGCGTTCAGAAAATTATTTAGGTCTGGGGGCCCTGGGCTCTCACTCTATGACATCTCTATAGTCAGTTTGGTCGTTTTGCATCAGCCAACTACTTGACGTCTTTTGCAACACGTCACAGGGTGACCAAAAATGACGACGGAAGTTGCGTCATTAAAAGACGTCAAGTAACGAAAACCAGAAGTCAAGTTTTTCGTGATTTTTTAATGGCTGACGTCACAAGACAGGTGTAAAATATTGGGTTTTATTGTAGAAGGGCGAAGAGCTCAAATTTTAACAGGTTTTCATGCTGGTGTCATCTTCAGAACTGCGCAGAATCAAAACAACAGCTATTAACTGCGCTTGTTGTGACGCAAACTTGTGGTTTTAAGAGTTCAAGGGTAATTTAAATGTATTGGCAAGCGCCAATAAAGGAAAAATACAATAGTTTTTGTTTGAAATTTTTATTTATTGAATAAAAGGAAGCAAATGCATAATTTCAATAATTTGTTTAAGAATTGAAACAAAGGACACTTTTTTTGTATCATATAGTTGTTAATTAGTCGTCAATTAGTTTCCGTAGTAATTCCTTAGCCATTTGTTGATATTCGCCAGTTCAAAACTTCTCGCATCTCTCACAGATTGGGGATCCAAAGGGTTGTCCTCCCTGGAAAATAATTAAGAAATTTTAATAAATGCAAATAACTATGGGTTTGCTAGATAAATAGCAATTTAACATTGCATTCCAGAAAACTTATGGAAACAAAATTTTGTCACGAATTTTCTAATGTAATTATTCAATTCATAATGGCATTCTAATTAATTAGTTTAGTAAGTGTAGTACTATCAATGTAAAAGTTAGGCCATGTTGCTTTGATGCGTTACACGTTGCTGTTTTAATGTTTTTTCTTCTTCAACAGACTTCTCCATCTTTCGCAATTCCTAAGTCCAATGCTTTAAGGCTGCTCATCACCCCCATACCCGGCTCTCCTTCAATGGGGTGGCCAATGGTAAGCCTGCCATTTACGAGCGCACTAACTACAGAATTTTTAGAAAGATTTGGGATCAAGGTTGTTAGAAGTTCGGTGTACCACCCTCAGAGTAATCCCGTAGAGAGGATGCATAGTCTATGCATCCTCTCTACGGGATTACTATGATAGAACTTTGAAGAGAATACTTCGTGTCCTGTGTCTTGAATCTGGTCCAGACTGGGAAAAGATTTTGCCTCAAGCCCTATTCGCTTTAAGGACTGTAACTCACGACAGCACCGGCTTCACACCTGCTGAGTTAGTTCACGGGAGAAACCTGAAGACTCCTGTCATGTTACTCTATGAAAAGTTAACTGAAGAAGACCAAGAAAAGGACTGTGTAGTAAACTATGTGTTCGAATTGATGAACCGTATGGAAAAGTGTCACGAGTTAGCAATACGGAATATGGAACATGCCAAGGAAAAACAAAAACTATGGTATGATAAGAAATCGGTCGAACGAGATTTCAAACCTGGTGATCTCGTATTGGTTGTAGCTTCTTCAAAACCAAACAAATTGTCAGTACATTGGATAGGACCTGGTGAAGTAGTTAGACAATTGTCAGACACAAACTATGTGGTCGGGTTTCCTGAAAAGAATAAGGATCACGTTTACCACATTAATATGTTAAAACCCTATTTCAAAAGAGTGGAACATGTAAATCTTTTGGCTTTAGGAGAAACTGAAGATGAAGAAGAAATACCAGTTCTTGAATGTGTTGATAAGTCAAATGGGTCAAAACTGTGTGAACTTTTAGAGGAAACCAGATTGAAATCTAATCTTTCGGAAGCACAGCTGAATCAACTCGAGAAACTTTTAAACCATCATTCTGAACTTTTCTCAAATGAACCTGGTTGTACGGATCTGGCCAAACATGATATTGAGTTAGAAGAAGACAAACCTATCATAGCAAAGCCATATAAGATGTCTCCACGTCAGACTGAAATTTTGAAAGCTGAAGTAAATAAAATGCTTGAGCTGAATGTAATAGAACGAGGAGATTCGGATTTTACTTCTCCTTTAATACTTGTTGAAGTACCAGGGAAAGACCCAAGACCGTGTATAGACTATCGCCGTTTGAATAAAGTGACTAGAACTCAGTATTTTCCTATACCAAATATCGAAGAACTCATTGAGAAAGTATCATCAGCAAAATACATATCGGTTCTTAATTTAACCCGAGGATATTGGCAAATACCTTTAAGTAAACAAGCCCAGAGATATGCTGCCTTTGTAACCAGTTTTGGTACCTTTAGGCCATTAAGGTTACCTTTCGGGCTGAAAAATGCTCCATATGATTTCAGTAGACTAATGGCTAGTTTGCTTCGAGACTGTGAGGAATTTGCGGTACCTTATTGCGGGATGATGTAGCCATCTTTTCTTATACTTGGGAAGATCATGTGAAACATTTAGAAGAAATATTTGTAAAAATGAAAACTGCCAAGCTTCACCTAAAACCTTCGAAGTGTCAGTTTGCTCGTGAGCATGTCAAGTATTTGGGACATATAGTTGGACAAGGCCAAAGAAAACCTGGTGAACTTAAAATTCAAGCGGTTAAAGAATTTCCTAGGCCTCAGAACAAAACCCAGATTAGATCCTTTTTAGGACTTGCTGATTATTACCGACGGTATATACCAGATTTTTCGGTAATTGCGGCTCCATTAACAGATTTTTTGAAAGGAAAGGACGTAAAGTCATCAGTAAATTGGACCTCTACTTGTGAAGACGCCTTTGAAGAACTAAAGAAAAGACTTTTAGAAAGGCCAGTACTATACAGCCCTGACTTCACTGCTCCATTCATCATTCAGTGCGATGCTTCAAACGTTGGAATTGGTGTGGTGTTGTCCCAGATAAATCAGGATAATGAAGAGCACCCAATAATGTACCTCAGTAGGAAATTCACTCCTGTAGAACAAAAGTACAGTACTACAGAGAGGGAATGTGCTGCCATTGTGTATGCCATTCAGAAATTAAAATGCTATCTTGACGGGCAACAAAAATTCACCATACAGACTGATCACAATCCTCTGGTCTGGCCAGAGAAAAATACAGGGACTAATCCGCGACTTTGAGGTGGGCCCTCACATTACAACCATTCAATTATGAGGTTGTTCACAGAAAGGGATGTCTCCATCAAAATGCCGATACCCTGAGTAGATTTCCATGAATTGTAATTTAGTTGTTGCATGCGTATACTGTGTAGTTCTGAAGTTGTTAGTCTTACCTAAATATTGTTAAGCATTTTAATTGTAATTTACAACCCTACTGGAACTTTGAAAAATTAGGCACTTGTTAAATAGTTGCACTGATCCAAAAACTGCTAGGGACTTATAGAAAGACTTCAGGACTCTTTAGGACTTTTATATTTAAAGACTGAGAAATTTTTAGACTTTCTCTATTCTTTCAAAAGTCTTCCCTTGGCGGGGAGGAGTCTATAAGGATTCAAATAAAAAAAAAACACGTGAAACAACTTTAAAGAACGCGACTCTGAAAATGTTTTAATTTGATGTGTGGCAACGTTGTTGAAAAACAAACAGAAAAGAAAATGTCGGATGATATTCTAAAATTCTCCTCTCCTGTAAATATATGTTAAGTTAAAACTAATAAATTATTTAAAACGCTACCAAATGTGCTGAATATACTTCGTAATTCGTCACATGCTATAGATTTCATTAATTATTTATTTTCATTAATTATTGATAATTCATGAAAATTCGAGGTTTCGCAAATTGCTAAAAACTAAGGTTTTCAGTGTGATGGCGTAGAGAAAGAGAGGAGAAGTAGGGGAGACCGGGGCACAATGGACCACTTTTTCATTTTGTAACAAATCCCTGCCAAATGCCAGGCTAGGGATTCAGTGGTTCTTGTTTCCGGTAAAGGATTGGACTCATTGTTAAGAAAATTAAGCTTTAATGATTTAATTATACATAAATTAGACAAGACACGTTTCTTAGCATTTTCAAAAGCTCGCGACTGCTGAGCGACTCGCTTCTTCCAAGCGCAGAATCAAAAAGTCCCGTTGCCACCAGTACATCTTCCTTTTGTACTCCACCGTCCAAGGGTACAGCACACGCCCTTTCATCAACTTTCCAGACGCCCGGCGCCATCCGTTCAGCCTAAGTGAGCACGCCAGTCGCCTATTTGATGTCACCCCGCTCGGGTAAAAATGGCGGCAAATTCCAGGTGGGACGGTGACACGCCCAACCTAGTTTGAAGATTTTCTTTCAGTTGAAAACAATCTTCCAACTACATAACAAAGGAAGTCACAAGAAGGTAGCACATCTAAGACACATCATTCAGCGATAATATGGAATCTCCCACATTTCGCACTCATGCCAGTGTGACACATATATATTAAACTCAATACTCTTAAACACTAAGAAACTCAAATTAAGTTATAGAAAAAAAAACACAATTACACTTTTTAAAAAAAAAAACCTAAACACCACAATAGCAAAATTGAAATAAACTGAACAAAAAAAAAACGTTACCACGCTGCTGCTTTTAATTGAGATGGCATCAGCGTCCTTGTTTCCAGCATCCCAGTTTGTACTGAATAGAGATTTTATAACGCTGCAGCGCCAAAAGCCATCTTTGCAGTTTAGCGTTTCTAGGTGCCTCCTCTGACAGATAACTGAGTGGATTGTGGCTCGAGAAAATTTTAATTGTGGTTCCGAAAACCCGGGTCTTTTCCGTTACTGGCAATAGCAATTCCCCAATAACTTTTAGTTTTCCAGGATCCAGTCCATGTTTACCAGATCTTACAACGTGACCTTTGTGGACATTTGCTGAGAAGTTAACGTCATTTAGAGTTTTTAAAACGGCCCTCAAATAGATCATATGGTCCGACCACGATTGGGAGTATATGACAATATTATCTATGTAACTATCAGCGTATTCCCGATGTACACTTAATACTAAATTCATCGTTTTTAGAAACGTATTAGCACTCCCATTTAATCCATAAGGTATAATTGTCCCCTGATATTGCCCTTTTGGTCCAATAAACGAGGTTAGTTCTTTACTTGTCTCATCCATTGAAATAGTCCGATAGCCTTTTAAAATATCATTGCGTTCCATAAAAATATGCAAAAGGGCTTCGTATGTCGCCTTGGCGGTTAGTGTACGAAAAGGTACGGCCTCAGGCCACCTCGAATGTTGATCAACAACACACAATACGTATTTATGCCCTCTAGAGGAAACCGTATCAATGGAACCAATTATATCGGCGTGCGCCGCCTGAAATGGAAGTTCCGGCCTCGCAATAGGCTCCATAGGTGGTCTATCATTAGTGCGGACCCTAAGCCGTAACTGACACTCTTCACAGCTACTACAATAAAGCTTAACTTGTTTTCTGACGCCCTCCCAGAAAAACGACAACTTTATTTTTTCTAAAGTTTTCTCCGCCGCCAAATGTCCACCCTTTGATTGGTTATGAGCCTGTCTTAGGATTTCCATTCTCCTACATTCGGGTACCACCAGCTGTTTTAAACTCTCATTTACCACTTTATTTCTATGATAAAGTAACCCATCCTCAACAAAATAAGAGTTTTTTCCCTGTCTACCCTCTTCCCAGGACGTTGACAATGACGGACAATCCCTTTGTTGCTGCCTAAACAGCCTAGACTGTTCGCCCGTTTGGTGTGCGCCATTGTCCCCAGAATTATCGGGTTCCCGTTCCGCTTCAACTTCTTCAGTGACCGAATCGTCTGCCCATTGTTGACCAAAAGGCAGTGGATCTTCGCCCCCCTTTGCTTCCCCTTCTTCGTAAATTATTTCTCCCTGAGGAGGAGGCACGCCCATTTCAATGCTATTAACTGAATACAACTGAGACTGACTGTTCAAAGCCTCAAACACTGCAGGTGTGACCAGTGCAGGGCAATTTAAATTGTCAGTGATAGCTGCTAATATTTCAATTTCGGGAATGATGGTCTGTCCTTCCTCCCATAAAGACACAGGCACTTTTACCAGTTCCGCTTTATGCATCTGTCCAATTGCAGGGACTAAATAAATGCAACCCCCAATCTTATATTTATCAGGAATTAAGTCTTTGCGGAAGACACAAATCTGGGCACCAGAATCATTGATAGCTTGAATTTTATTTCCCTCAATTTTTATGTTTACCATGGGAAGTTGACTTTCATCTATTACATCCCTTTCGTTTTTAATTGCATTCATTCCAACATTAATACAAACCCTATTAATTGATCTTTCATTATCTCTGCGGTTTTTACAATCCCTTTTTATATGACCGGGTTCTTTGCAACCGTAACAGATAATTTCTGACTTCTTTCGGTCCAAGTTATTAACATTTTCTCCGTTACTTACTGCCCCTTGCCCATTGTTTCCAGAGTCCCCTTCACCTGGCCTATTGCCAACAACTGGTTTATCTCTAATATTGCCATCACGCCAGTTTTTCTTTCGATCTCCCTTGTACCCTTCAAACCTATAACCGTTACTTGGGTTTGCTTCTAAATACATGTCGATCTCTGACGCAAGTTCGGTTGGTCTCAACCATTTTATTCCCTCCTTAATTAATATATGGGACCTCACCCTACCATCTATTAAGTCTTTCATCTTATCCGCCACCACCAAGTCTTTCAGATCTTGTATGGAGACAATATTTCGACTTTCTAAATAGTATTCTAGGGTAGTTTTAATGCGGGACGCCCATTGTACATATGATTCATTTTCTCCTTTCAAACAATTCTCGAAATTCTTTCGGTATTGTACTGGGGTCAGGCGATTTTCAGCCAAAATGCATTCCTTAATTGCTTTATAATCACTAAGTTTATCCAGTCCCAGACTGTTTGTTAAACTCCCAGTAAAATTAGCCAATCGATGCAAAACAATCTTTCCCCAATATACATCTGGTACCGAATAAATATCGAAAATTGTTTCTACTTGAAAGAAGAAAAACACCCAGTTTTCTGACTTTGAGGGCACCTTAGGCAATTGGTCTTTCACCAAACTCAAGTATTTAAATAATTCATCTTCGACACCTCTATCGGAAGACCTGTTATCATTATTTACCTGAGAGTTTTGACCATTCTGTAATTCCAGAATTCTAATTTCATGTTCTCTTTCTAACCTTTTCTCTTCCCTCAACTTCTCTTCCTGTTCCCTGGTTTTACTCTGTTCAATACCCTCTATAATATCTCTAATTAAGTCCTCGTCATAATTTTTACTTCCCTTAATTAAAGAAATTAATTCAACCACTTTAGCGGTATCTGGTACGTCTTCCCCCAATTCTTTAGCTATTTCGCATAACTCCGCCTTTTTAACTCCTTTCAACACCGACATTTTTACAATATTGAAAACCCAAAAGACTTTACAAGAATTACTAATGAAGAAACCTTATTAATGAAACGATCATTAAAATACCAGAAGACTTGCAGCTTTAACCAAGTTGTCATAAATTATAAAATCCCAATTATGTCATTTACCACAACACAGTATAAAATAATGAACAACTTATATCATAAAACCAGAAAGCAAATTAGAATAACCGTTGCTTATTCACAGCAACCAAATCAAATCAGTTTACCCCAATTATGCTATGTGTTTTCGTCCTTTCCTTAGAATAAAAACAATTTATTTCTTGCTAAATTCCAACAAAAAAAAAACACTCTAAATCTACTCTATTTAGATTTAAATTAGCATAATACTTATAAACATCAATAAATTTAAGATATTTGAGCATTTAACCAAATTACAATGATATCACGGTAAGAAACATCAAACACTGGCATGAGTTGCAATGTACAGAAATTCCACTTACCGCCGCTGATGAGGATTTTCCAGGAAATCGTCTCCTTTGCTGGTCAGGCTCTCGGTACTGTCCACGGAAGCTTTTCGCACCGTAGTATCAAGTCCACCTACGATTTTCCTCTCCTTCCCGAAGGCTGGTTCCGCCTTCGATGCTGATCCCGCTTCTCGGTCCAGGGAGGCTATCCGCACCTCCGTCACTGGTCCGCAACGATGTGGCCGTCGTCTCCGAAGGCTGGTCCGCCTTCGATGCTAATCCCGCTTCTCGGTCCAGGGAGGATATCCGCACCTCCGTCACTGGTCTGCCGACAAGTAGCGGTGTCGTCTTCTTGTTCCAGGGAGGCTATCCGCACCTCCGTCACTGGTCCACCTACGATGTAGCTATCGTCTCCGAAGGCTGGTTTCCGCCTCCGTCACTGATCCATTCCTCTTCTTGGTCCAGGGAGGCTATCCGCACCTCCGTCACTGGTCCACCGACGAGTAGCCGTGTCGTCTTCTTGTTCCAGGGAGGCTATCCGCACATCCGTCACTGGTCCACCGACGAGTATCCGCGTCGTCTTCTTGTTCCAGGGAGGCTATCCGCACCTCCGTCACTGGTCCACCGACGAGTATCCGCGTCGTCTTGTTCCAGGGAGGCTATCCGCACCTCCGTCACTGGTCCACCGACGAGTATCCGCGTCGTCTTGTTCCAGGGAGGCTATCCGCACCTCCGTCACTGGTCCATCGACGACGCTGATCCCATCTCCCGACGCTGGGTTCCCCTCTCGGTCAGCAATTCAGTTTTTCCCATTTGAGTCAATCCTCATCCTGTCGACTGCGCCAATGTAACAAATCCCTGCCAAATGCCAGGCTAGGGATTCAGTGGTTCTTGTTTCCGGTAAAGGATTGGACTCATTGTTAAGAAAATTAAGCTTTAATGATTTAATTATACATAAATTAGACAAGACACGTTTCTTAGCATTTTCAAAAGCTCGCGACTGCTGAGCGACTCGCTTCTTCCAAGCGCAGAATCAAAAAGTCCCGTTGCCACCAGTACATCTTCCTTTTGTACTCCACCGTCCAAGGGTACAGCACACGCCCTTTCATCAACTTTCCAGACGCCCGGCGCCATCCGTTCAGCCTAAGTGAGCACGCCAGTCGCCTATTTGATGTCACCCCGCTCGGGTAAAAATGGCGGCAAATTCCAGGTGGGACGGTGACACATTTTATGCGCTATAAGTACAAAAATATTCATCCCACCTGCTTAGAAAAAGGTATATATATATTACATACATATCCTGGTTATAAAAATATTACCCAAAAAATATAATTTCAATTACTTTTTTCTGAATTCACTTTTTTATTACAAGTGAGAAAGTGGTCCATTGTACCCCAGGTTCGGGGTACAATGGACCACATCACGGGGTACAATGGACCATAGTACTTTTTGCTGAAAAAAAAATTATCTGCAATTTTTAAAGATTAACATACATATAAAATAAGGATTTTATTTGAATTTTAAGTATCCAATTGCATTAAAACTTCTTTTAGTGATAGATTTATCAGATATTACTATTTGCTTTTTTTCCCTCCCCTTTGAGATTTTTTGTTTATCTTCTTTATGTGCAAGGATCAGTTAAGCTCAAATCTAGCAGGTGTATGGGAGGTTTTGTACTTATTTATGTAGCTCCAAAGGGCTGTTTTTGAAATGCCTTTCACTTTGCTGACCAAACAGATAGAACGACTATCATCAATAACATGTTTTACAGCCTGTTCCATCACTTCTTCTGGCACTGTTCCTTCACTAGTCTTTCTTATTCTGTTACGTGGCATATCGGAAAAAAAATTAGTAAAAGCATTAAATTTTATCTTCACAATTATAAGATCACTTTAAAGTAAAATCACTTTTTTATTACTAAACAAAACAACACCAAAAGTGTAGGGAAAAACTGTGGATCAAAGAATCTTCGTTTTTATGCGAGATTAATTTTTTTAACTTTTTAAGTCTTGCCTTAATCAATGTGGTTGAAAATTTTACTAACAAAATTTTAATTTTGTGCATTGTACCAATTCTGAGAAAATTTGTTTGTTACTTAATTATTTATAACTACAACATTTTTGTTACTAAAAAAAAAATCAACAGTAATCAAATATTAATTTAAAAATGTATGATATATTATACTTGTATTTCTGTTTTAAATAATTTAACACTCTATAGTATCACATTACAATTAAAAAAAAAACTTTTCTCATTCAAAACACTTGTTGTTTTCATTCTCTTATTGAAGTCATAATATATAAACTAAAACATCAGTTGACTAATAACTTGTTATTTCTTGTTTAAAAAAACAAAAGCAAGCAATATCAGATGAAGAGGGGAAAATCTATTAGAATATATATTAAAATATTTTACTAATATAGCAAATTTAACTTTTAATAATTAGGAAGGACTTGCATCAATATTTTTTTATTTTATTTTAAAACTAAAAGTATTTCTAAAGTTGCATGGGGTACAATGGACCATGGTCCACTGTACCCCAGATTTTATGGTCCATAGTGCCCCATATTGTAGTTGAACAAAAAACAAAATTAAAATATGCTGTATTATGATTTCAGAAATTAATTTATATATTAAAGACAAATATCTTGCCTTTCAACTATGCCAAGCCACTTTGTCTAACTAATGTTACTTTAATGATGAGAAGATAATTTCCAGGGGAGAGTTTTTTTTACTTTCACCTGGTTAATACACATCAAGAATAAAAAATCGCAAATATGTGAGCTAACAACCTGGTTTTTCATCATAACTAGATCAAGACTGTTATGTCATTTATTACTTATAATATGAACTAATTTGGAAAATATACAAAATAAATAATAGGGGGTGGTCCATTGTGCCCCTAGGTCCATTGTGCCCCGGTCTCCCCTACCTTAAAATTTTAGAAATTAATAAAAATATAAGCGTTTTTTTAAAACAAAAACTTTCCAAACTTTAAAGATGATTCACTTTAAAGAGTTCTTCATTAGGGCAATTTCATTAGTTGATTTTCTATTTTTTTCATAAAAATGGCAACCAGTATCAGTGGTTTAGTAGCATAAGTATCACAGTAATTAATTGCAAATTGGTAAAAAAATACTTAATATATTAACTTCATTAAAACTAACACGTATACATCAAAATTAGTAATCAAATCAGTTTTAAGCATTTATTGGTTATCATTAATTAAAATTGTTGAACAAAAAGAATATACGCAAGTTATACAAATAAAATATAATAATAAGATTACTTTATTATTGCGCATTTCATATGCAACTTAAAAATTAAAGTTCTAATATATATTTGTTAAAAAATCTCTTCTATCAAAAATATTAAACGTATAATGATGAACAGTAGATTTTTAAAATTTAATAAAAAAATTAAAAAAAATTCAAGTTATAACAAAATAATTTTAAGATTTCCAGAAGAACCAATATTAATACCGCCTAGTTATGGGTGTTTATTTGTTATTGTATTTTAAATAATACATGTATATCTACTGAGCATATTAGAAATATACATATGTGTATTCGTTTTCCATAATGTGATCGCATTTTTTTCATTTAAAAAATGAAAAATCGTAATCGTAAATCACGCCGAAGGCCACATGACTACTCCTATTCTTTCTATCCTCCCTCCTAGGTTAAGGCATCATGACACCGTCGATACCTTCGCATGTTCAATATCCGTCTTAGTCATCTTATTAACAGCCCGTTTGGAACACACAAAAAATCTCGCCAATAAAAGCCGTGTATATGTGACTGGTGCACATTTAACCCTTATTCTCATGATCATCGATTTTTTTTTTTAATTTTCAATTTTTTTTTCTGTTTTTTTACAGCTAAAATAATAGATATTTATGCAACTAGTGCGAAAAGTAATGCTTTTTAAAACAAGTGGATTTTATTTCACGAGCGAGGTACGAGCGAGTCAAATAAAGACACGAGTTTTAAAAAGTTTACTTTTCGCACGTGTTTCATACACTATTTTTTATAATTGCGTGAAAAAAATCAAATCTCATTGGTTCAAAAATAATTCACATGCTAATTAGACTAAAATAGACTAAGAGATGTCAAGGAAAACAACCAATGAACTCGCAGTTCGGAGCGCGTAACGCTATAAAAAACCAATAAGCGTGTTTCAACATTTTGTCAAAGAAAGCAACCAATGAACTCGCAGTTCGAAGGGCGTGACTTAAGAAATATTCCCATTGCGAGAAAAAAAAATTCATTGATTCAAAAATAATTCACGCGCATGATATTTTTAAATACAGCAGATCGATAAATCTTTGGATTTTATGAGTATTATCAAATCGAATTTTTACTTGAAATGTTGGCATCTTATAAAAAGAGTGCGACTAAGTCTTTTTTTCACTGCTTTTGGGTGAAAAAAAGTACTTTTTTTCACTGTTTCAAAAAGTCTAGCTTTGTGCACGCGTCTGATATTGAAATTATAATGTAAAAGTCGGCTTTTTTTCACGCAATTATAAAAAGATTATTTAGTGCCATAACCTTTCTAAAATAATTAGTGCAGCAATTAATTAGAGTTTTATAAAAGGTAGCATATATGCTACTTCATGAGATTGGGGTAACTGGTTGATATAGCTTGTAGTTGTATTTGTATTAACTGATAAAGGCAGTACAAGTAAAAAAAAAGAATTATACTACTTACAAATATTACTTTAATGTTTTTTTTTATAAAATATAAATATCAATGAAACAAAGAAAAAAACTATTTACATCTACATACAATTATGTACAATACATCCATACACAATATTTTTATATTTAATCATGTGCTTGCTCAAAGCAATTCCGCTTTTTTGTCAAACAAAATCTTAAATTACACTTTTTACAAAAGACATTGGTGGAAGAAATTCGCCAAACAAGGCTTTTAGCTAGTTCTAAATTTATTCTAGATTGAAATAACATGCAAATTCTATTTTTATTCAATATTTTCACTGTTGCCATTACATCAAACGTACGAGAAACTTTATTTAAAATAAAAATAACTCTTTAAAAAATATTTATTTTTTGATATAATTCAATTTGAATTTTTCAATACATAGAACAATAAAGTTATTTTGATGGTTTTTTTTTATATATTTATGAAGAAAGATGCATAAAAAAACAAAAAAAAAATACAAAATTCCCCAAATTTATAATTTTATTTAATCTTCTTTTGCAGATTTGATAATTAATCTTTATCGTTTGCTAATTTTTTGAAGTTCAAAGAATAATTATGTTTTTTTTTTAATAAATACCTTTTTTCAGCCACAAGTTAACATTTCGAAAAAAACAATTCGAAATTTTTATGCATCTTTCTTCCAACATGTATAATGAACCATCAAAATAACTTTATTGTGCTATTACAACAATCGAAATTGAATTCATATCATTCGTATCATAGAAATAAATATTTTTTTAAGAGTTTTATTTTTATTTTAATAAAGTTTCTCGTACGCTTCGTGTAATGGCAACAGTGAAAAAATATTGAATAAAAATGGAATTTGCATGTTATTTCAATGCAAATTAAATTTTTAGTTATTTAAATTTTAAGTAAACTTCTAATTAATTTTTTAAAATTAAATTTGGAAATTAAGGCTAAACTGAGTTTTTGCTTCAAAATGACATATTTTACTTATTTGTGAGACTTTTGATTCGTTCGGTGAAAGTGGGTGACAGACAGACAGACGGAAAGACTTAACGATTATAAAACCTTCCACTTTTTATGTTATAAACGTAGTGTGGAAGCTAAACATATTCAAGTGTAAGTAACAACTGATCATGTCAATGACTACCCTAATTTCATGAAGTAGCATATATGCAACCTTCAGTTTTTAGCTTGCATTTTTCCAAAAACAGTGGTAATCGAACAACTTAAACAATGTTTTAAAACTAGAGAACATAAGAAATGTGAAACATATTTTTCAAAGTAAAAAACAAACAAAATTAATATAAAAATAATTCAATGAACTTGCCTTGTAGAGACAACGAGACAATGATGCACAAACACAAAAACCCAACAAGTTACCTTTCTCTAAAACAAAAATAATTTTAACTTTGCACAGTTTTATCACTCTGAACGAAGCTTCTGTTGTTCTTCTAACAAATAACAATGCAAACATACTCGCTGACGTCAATTAACATACCGAAATTAGAGGAAAACCAAAGGTTGCATATATGCTACTTCATGAGAATAAGGGTTAAGGGGTCACAGGAGTCTTAAAAATGTGCAAAGAAGGTACTACAAAGTATAGTTTGATCTTTCATGTCATTTTTGAACTACTCAATAAATGAGTATAATTTTTTAATATGTAATTCTACAAGATTTATTTATAATAAAACAAGTTTTAAAATGTATGAAACTTTAGCCAAAACTAAAATAAATGATATTAAACATGAAGCTATTCGAACACATTGTGATTAGGCTTGCGCGGCAAATTGTGAGGTCAAAATTAAAAAAATGACCAAGAAAATGACTTTATATTGTACAAATATGTGCAAACAAAGACTTATACCTAAATTCTCAGCCCAATTTTAATTAGAAATTATTTAAAAAAAATTAATTTTTTTAGAAAAAAAGTTCTTAAAATAATTTCTAATTCAAATTGAGCTGAGAATTTAGGTATAAGTCTTTGTTTGTACATATTTGTACAATATAAAGTCATTTTCTTGGTCATTTTTTCAATTTTGCCCTCACAATTTGCCGCGCAAGCCTAATCACAATGTGTTCAAATAGCTTCATGTTTAATATCATTTATTTTAGTTTTGGCTAAAGTTTCATAAATTTTAAAACTTGTTTTATAATAAATAAATCCTGTAGAATTACATATCAAAAAAATTATACTCATTTATTGAGTAGTTAAAAAATGACATGAAAGATCAAACTATGCTTTGTAGTACCTTCTTTGCACATTTTTAAGACTCCTATGACCCCTTAATCTGTTGACATTCAAGCTTTGCTCAGGTGTAGTCCTCATCACTGTTCCGCGTTTAAAACTTACGGAGTTTGTCGCCCATATCCTTTGTGTAGCTTTAGGAAGATGTGAATTCCATTATCTCATCTCTACATTTGTAAATCGTTCAACATCAACATTTTAAATATATATATAGTTTTAGAAGTTTTTATACGTGACAAACGACGATTGGGTTTGGGCTGAATTAACGTAGCACTAAAGCTACACAAGAGGACTATTGGCCACGGACCTCATATTTAATCATTGTCAAGTGACTAGGTCGAAACCCGAACTGGCACTTTGGTAGCCGTATCGCGAATTCTTATGCGGCGTCATAATTTAGATCTTCGGCAGATTTAACGTGCACCAGTCTCATATACACGAGTTAAATGAGTTTTTTTCCTGCAAAGCACGACCCTTTTATAGGATTTCTAAGGCGAGGACAGAATCGCGGAGAATGGAGAATATAAATTTTTTCGAATGTTTCAGAAATTAATGCATCGCCTATAATCTTCGATTTTCTCCCCTAAATTAACGTGAAAACACATTTTCTATATGGCGCGGTTAAATTTCAAATACAACTAATGAATCAGATTTCCAGTGAACTGAGGGAAGATAAGTTACTAAGCATAAACTAAATTATTTTATAATAAAATGCCACATATGGTTACATTTTGGTGTTATTTACCTTGCACAATTTACTGAATATTAAATGGCTTAATTTGACAAGAATAACGTTACACTAGCGCTACAACTCTGCTAGACTTGTGGAAATGATAGAGGCATGTCTATACCAAAACCGACCTCAAGTTTGTAACAGAGAAATGTACTACACCAAAACCGAGCTTAAGTTTGCAGCAGAGAAATGTACTAGGCGGAGGAATCTGCGTAAACAACGCTGCTGGCGCCGAAATTTTGCCTGCTCCTCTGACCCTGATATTCGTGCGCCCTGTTGCGTCAAAATCAAAGGAAAAAAATAATTAAAATAACACTCTATCTGAAGCTAAACTAATAAAAATAATAAATTTATGTCTTGAAATAACAAATAAATTTGTTTATTGAATGTGAAATAGTACCTTTTTGTATTCGATTCTCGCACTCAAAAATGAGAATACTTTTACAGTAGAACATTTATGTACTGCAAACTTAATGTCGGTTTAGGTACAGTTTCACAACCTTCGCCTCTTACGCTTAAAATAAACTACACTGCTCAAAACAATTAGGGGAACTCATGGTTTAAACCCTTTCACCCTCAGTGATTCCATTTGGTATCATCAGTTTCTAATTTTTTTTCCCTCACTAAATTGAGCTCGCAGTTATGTATCGTTAGATGGAAGAATCATGTCTTTTGAAAAATTAAATATTGTTTGTTTTAATTAAATGAAAATAGAAAAAACATGGCAAAATAAAATTCACTCCCAAAAAAGTTTATGAAATAACCCTAAACTCTTCACGCTTGCATTCGTTAGATGCTAAAAAATTGATTTAACCTTTTTTTAGGTTAGGTTTTGAATTATCGTCACACTAGAGCTACAGATGGCTATTTACCTTTTTACAAATAAATTTTGAAAAAAATATTGTAATAATTTATTCAAAAGTTATGATACCAATATTTATTCCCTTAAATTTTAGTTAAAAAATTAAGATCCCCCCCCCCCCACTTTTTTACCATTTTATTCTGGATGCACAACGAATCTATTTCAATAATCTTAGATTTCTATAATAAAAAATAAGTTGGAACTGAAAGTGTTAACCTAAGTACTCAAAGTGCTCCACTAATTCTTTTGAGCAGTGTATGTAGTTTTAATTTTTAAAAATTCACGGAAACTGAATCCATTACCTTATTTTTAGCACTATTTTCTTACACCAGTTAAAAACCAATTCTTTACAAGAACCATAGAAGATTACAATTACCATGGTTTTTTAAAATGTGTGTGTGTGGTATCCTCGATTTAAAAATATACCAATACAAGTTAGTTTATATTTTATTTATGCAGCCTTGCTGTATAATATACATCTGAAATTGATCTAGGAACAAATACGAAATATTGCATTTAAAAAGACAAATTTATTAAACATTTACAGAGCACACCACAAAGAACCACCAGGGTTCGAGAATAACTGTAATCCTCATCGAAGTTCTAGAATTCTGCTTTCGTGGTAGTTGCTACTAAAGGAATGCAAGTGGCCGGATTGTTCAACCGTTCTATATAGCTTCGGCTAGGATCTCCACAAGTATAGCCTGGCTCGCAGAAATCGCCAAATAAGATGTGGCAACTCTCCCCTTGGCACTAGGAAATATTAAAATTATCTTTAGAACCGCACTGATCTTATTAGAGACTAAGATTTTCTAGTACATAGAAGAGCTGCGACAGCTCCGATTTGGTTTGGCAAATTGTGAACGCTTCTTTTCAAAGTTCGAGGCAATTTAGAACCATTTGGCCAATAGTTGCTCATCGACTGCGGAATGCTTTATACACAAGTTTGATTAGGAAGTCACTTTACTAAAGGCAACATTGAGTAGCTTATAGCTAATTCAAAAATAAACGGTATTATTTTAGACGGTAAATTTGTACCGTCTAATTTATGCATAAATAAGTAAAATTAACTACACAGTTGACAAATAGTCATAGCCAACGAATGAATGGTGTATTTATAAGAGGCATTCAATATAAAATGCCTTTAACCCTTTCGTTACTGAAACGCCCCAACAACCAAGGATTCGATAATGTTATTCCTATCAAATATTACGAGGAAGCAAAAATCCTTCGTAGCGAAAGGGTTTAGAAAATTTTAAACTGACTTAAGGGCTAAAGGCATTAAAAGTATAGCTAAAAAAAAAAACATAAAATTGAAAGGCTAACGCTTGATGTAACATTTTGCATTTCAGATTTGTAGATTAGGCTCTTAAATTGTGCATCATATTAATCTTAAATTGAAATTCACCTTCAATACAAAAACTTTTCAATTATATGTCTTTTAAGACTTATTCAACCAATTACTTAGAGAATCAATTACAAACAATTACTTTTAGACTTATTCAATGCTAAAGCTGTCGGGACTTTCGTCTCCACAGATTTAACAAGCACATATATAGCAGTGTCAGGGGTCGTAGTGGGACAACACAAAATTTCAGGACAATAATTTAAGAAAACTTCAGGACATTATTTATGCAATAAAATACTGGGTTACTGTACTGCTTAGAAAAATTAAGGAAAATTCAAAAACCAAAAATTGCTACTCACTAGCACAATAGTACCTGAATACATAAATATGTTATAACAAGCTTTTATTCAAGCTATTCTTGTTATCACAGACAGCTTAGTGTTTCCTAATCTTAATTCATCTTCAAATATTAATTAATTTTTAAAAACTATATTATTAAAGTTTAAAACTTGTTGTTTATTGAAATTTAAGTGTTGTTTTCATTGATATAGACCGAGAATAGAAAAAATAATTAGGTTGCTTTAATGTTGTGTAAAACTTAGGGTATTGGTGTAAACATAGAGTTAGGAAGGAGGAGTAAAGGGGACCATCACTTTAAATGGTTTGAAGCAGGGCTGTCAGGTTTGTTGAGCTACTGCTATAACAAACCGACACTGAGGTATCCCAAGATGCACCGCTTTAGCAGTGTTTTGAGCTACTGCGCACAACAATGTTATGTACTGTAGCGCATAACATTGTTGCCGAAACCATTGAAACTGGCACTGAGGTATTCCCTCTATTCTCTTTCCTAATTCTATGGGTGTAAAAGCTGACCACTTCTTTAATTGCTATGTTTAAAAGTATAAGTTTAACTCTCTTTTAATTCTAAAACAGTCTCGATGGCTATACAACTAAAGAATCTATAATGATATTCCTATCACGTGGAAACAAAATCCTGCAAAGCCAAAGTGTTAACTATATCATTATATTACTTAACTTGGGCGTGTGTGTGAGAAATCACTTGCGGTTTCATTTGCATTGGCAATATGGTGGTGAAAAAAATTTATATATGATATTGAAAATAACAGATTATTTCAGAAAAGTTTACTTTGAAATTTTTTTTCCCATGCTGTCAGGGAAAAAGTTAACACTGCAGTTCCCACCAACAGATATTCTATAGACAGCCAAAACTCGATTATAAGATATTCAAGACTAGGACAGAACCCAGGAAGGCATCCTCCGTGGCATGCCTTAACCCACCACGCTGGTCTACTTTAGTACAGAGGTCCAGCATTGCAATCACTTGCCATTTAGAAAAACAAATAATAAAAATTTGCTTATGGGTAAACCTAAAACCCGAGCTTTTAATACTCCAATTTTTCAAAAGTGGTCTAGTTAAGACTTATTATAGAGGAAAAAAAGATCCACACACCTTCATGCAAATATCACAACAGTGGCATTCATCTTTGAAGATCCCGCATTTGCAGTCCACAACATCACATGAAGAGAGATTGCACTTAGTACGACACATTCTAGGAGTTCTGGATTCTACAACTGCACTGTAAAAGAGAAACACCGTTGAGTAATTTCAAGGAAATTGCTCAAGTTTTGTGCCTCTTTAGTTAGAAAATAATCAGTTTTACAAATAAAAAAATTAAAATACTCGAAGTTTTGCCTTGTTTGCATCCAAGGTTTTAAAAAATCATTAGATCCCAAGCTTGAAGACTTTTTTTATAGTAATAACTCAGTCAATTTGAGTTCAATTCAAAATTTACAATTTAATGCGAGAGTTCTTGCCGTCACTTAGTTTGAATACCCATAGTTATAGTGGTCATAAACTAAGATTGTTGTTTTAAAACTTTCAGAAGCAGCAAACAATGTTACATATTAGTCTTATTTTATTTGTCTTTCCCTTTGTCGGTTTCCTTAATTTGATCAGCAGATAATTTGCGTATCTGTACAAGAAATCTTTTAATAATTATATTTCTCAGTTGCATAGGAACTGATCAAAGGAAATGAATTCAAAACAATTTCCAAGTGTCAGGCAAGTTTCTTGCAAGATTAAAGTTTTGTTGATCTAAGGTTTGCATAGATGTCATTAACCCATTAACGATGACTTTGCAGCCAGCCTTCATTTCTGAATAAAAAGCTAATTAAGTTTTAGGTTTTTTTTGTTTAACTTAATTTGTCCGACATCAATTCTTAAATAATTGTCCTTGATTTAGATTTTGTTTATTTTGATAAAACTCAAGCAAAAAGCTCATTTTTGCGAGGCATATTTTCCTGCCAGCAAACCGCCGATAGTATTCAAATGTACCCAAGGTATTTAACAGCACATCGCGGTTACTTTTGGCATTAAATGTACTCCCTCCAGTACATTTGCAATATCTAAGCACTTCAAAATTAGTACCCAACTTGACTGTCCGTCGATTAGTTTAAAAAAATCACTAGAGAAGGTTAAAAAAAAAAAGAGTCTGAATAATTTTAAGGCTAATGCGAATAAAGTATACAATGTATATTTATGAAAATTAATCTTTATTAAATAAATGCAATCACCACTTACCAAATAAATACAAGTGACAAAAGCCCCAAAGCCAAAGTATGAGACTTCATATTTCAGTTCCCTGTTGAAAAAATAAAAATACGTATAATCAAGCTCTATGGTTTGACTGTGGAGATGAAAATTTTGGTAAATTGTAATCGTGCGGTACTGCTTGGAGCATTTAAAATACCCTGCCAACTTGGCGAAACTCACTTGTTTCTCCATTGCCAGATTCATTCTCGCTGATGCATTAACCTATAGCCTCCTACATAGAATGCCAAACAAACTCGAGAATCAACACGTATTCACAGGCTGTCCTCAAATAGTATTCTGGTCACGCCTGCTGGTAGTCGTTCACAAATTTGTGTAGGAATGAATTCGCGATGAATGACGGATCCAGCAGGCTATTTCTTCGAATACCTTTCGGTCCAAGTAACATAATGAAAGACTCCCACACATTCCAGAATGAATACAAGAATACGTTATCTCTGTATATACCAAATCACTTTTAATAAATCCTTTTGTGACTTTTTTTCGTCCGTGAACTAGATTTTAAAAACTAAATGAAATGAGCATCTTTATGCTCTTTTATCCATGATAAAAGCTCTGAATAACTCGAAAACATTTTACCTTCAATGAAAGCTATGGCGCACATTACATCAAGGTCTGCAAAAGTGCAAATAAAAGAATAAGTACATAAGCCTAAAAGTAGGCATGGCCGTATTCGTATACGCAATGTGTGCATGGTGCCCGTACGTGTAGCCACTCTGAATATGTAAATACTTCTGCGGCAGTTAACCAATTAAGTCAGTAATCAACTGAAATTGTTCTTATTTCCTACTAGATACAGCAACAGTTGCTTTTATTTCTTCTAAACTAAAACAACGTTAGTACGTAGTCTTTTTTTTTTGTCATTCCAAGCTAATAGAATAAACTGTTTAGTGCTTAACCGAACCAAAATGTAAACATAGCACTCATATTAACACAACAATAAGCATTTTTTCCGGTAAATCCCCATTATACGACAATTCTTCCTAAAAAGATTACATCACTACAAACATTGTTATAAATACGAGTAGTTTAAATGCAATGGTACATTTTGGAATGGCTATAGAAATAATGCGCATTCAGTTTTGTTAGGAAAAACTAGTTTGTAAAAAATGTACTTACTTTTTCCTGTTTTAATTTTGCCAGGACGAAACTTAGATAAGCCATTTAAAATTGCCACGGAAAGTGAGGTAGGTAGTTGGTTGGTAGACATATATTCGTCAAGTAGGAAAACACAAGACACACAAACACATATGACAGATGTTGCCATCTGACGCCACCTCCGCAATTTAGACATGTCCCTGAATAGACCGAGAGCCCAGGGCCCCCAGACTTAAGTCATTTTGGCAAGGATGAAATGTACGTGATTAGGTTCGGTTTTCATTTACTTTTAGTGTAAGCATACCCGTTAGAGTGGACCGACGGCCAATTTACAGGTATCGGGTGCAAAAAGTAGGTAAAATATAAGTTAACCTAAATCATTTTGGAAAGGCTGATTTTTTACATATGTTTTAGAAAATAATGTTAAAAGTTCGTAATAATTTTCCCAGACACTTTCCGTGGGCCGGTATTTCTCCCAGACGCTTTAAACGTCTTCATCAAGCTCAGACTTTGTCAATCACATCTAGCGGCGGGAGATGGCGCTACAACCGTTCTCGGGCATCTAGGAAGGGAAGTTAAGCAAAAAAGAACTATGTGTCTATTGGATATATGGTTGGTTGATTGACTTATATTCCGGTGAAAGAATATCGTATAGATTTATTTGAAAAAAATTAATTCGAAAATACATTAATAAACAAGTTGTCATAGCTGAATAGCTTACTACATTTTCACATCTCCAATAATCAAGCACACAAAACGGAATATATATGTCAATCAACCAACCATATCTCCAATAGACACATAGTTCTTTTTTGCTTAACTTCCCTTCCTAGATGCCCGAGAACGGTTGTAGCGCCATCTCACGCCGCTAGATGTGATTGACAAAGTCTGAGCTTGATGAAGACGTTTAAAGCGTCTGGGAGAAATACCGGCCCACGGAAAGTGTCTGGGAAAATTATTACGAACTTTTAACATTATTTTCTAAAACATATGTAAAAATCAGCCTTTCCAAAATGACTTAGGTTAACTTATATTTTACCTACTTTTTGCACCCGATACCTGTAATTTGGCCGTCGGTCCACTCTAACGGGTATGCATACACTAAAAGTAAATGAAAACCGAACCTAATCACGTACATTTCACCCTTGCCAAAATGACTTAGGTCTGGGGGCCCTGGGCTCTCGCTCTAGAAGGGGAGGGAAATTTTCTCCAGGGACCTGTACCCATGGGAAACTGCGCAATGAGCGCCCACAGGACTTTCAGACCCAACAGATTTCACGAGCACGTACTCCGCATATACTCGACAAACACAAACATCCATGCCTGAACGGGATTCGAGCCCGGACCCAGCAGCTCCAGAGGCCAATGCCTTAACCACTACGCCACCGGATCAGCAGTGAGGTAGGTAGGAAGGTAGGTACATAGGTAATGTAATCGATTTCGGCTGCCTATTTTTAGCCTTCTTTTGGAGCTTTAACACAGTTAATAACGCTTTCTAATTTAGAACTTAGTCAAGTGACGAGGTCGCACCTGAGCGGGCACCCAACGGAACTTCGAGCGGCATCGTACGCTGACGCTGTCGGGACTTTGGATTCACAGATTTAACGAGCACGTCTGTCCCAGTGTACTTGGGCCCATCCGTCACGAGAGTAGGTGGAATTCGAACATCCGCACTCCTGAGAAGGCTGAATCCTGAGGCGGACGCCTTTAACTACTCGACCAGGAACATATTTGGAATGCCTGCTTCTACATGTGAACGGGGTTTTAAGGTTTTACAAAATAGCCGGCTTAATGCCGGCTATTTCCCAACACATGTGAATGGTAGCCGTTTAAGCGACTGGGAAAGGTTTCGGCCAACGGAAAGTGTCTGGGAAATTTATTATTAACTTTTAACATTATTTTGTAAAACATATGTAAAAATCGCCTTTACAAAATGATTTAGCTAACTTGTAATTTATCTACTTTTTACACCCGATACCTGTAAATTGACTGTCGGTCCACTCTATGCATACACTAAAGGCGCGTTTACATTGAATCCCTGGAATGCTAAAACCCCCATTAGGGGAAAAAGAGGTTGATCAGGATTTCTAACCCAAATGCTAGTCTGTAGCTGAATCCATGGAATGAAATGCCAAACCCTCCTTCATTGGAGGGTTTGCGAAACCCCCAATGAGCCCTGCAATTCCGGTTCTGTCTGAGAGAAAATCCCCACGAGGGAAAATTGCTGAGTTTGCTCTTCCATCCATGGATTCGATGGCTCATGTAAACTTCTTTAAGGCGCATATACATGAGCCATCGAATGCTTTGAAGGCCAAACTCCCCATTAGGGGAAAAGAGGTCGAGCAGGATTTCTAACCCAATTAAATGATAGACTGTGGCCGAATCCATGGTATGAAACATCAAACCCTCCTTCATTGGAAGGTTTGCAAACCCCCCAATGAACCCTGCAATTCTAGTTCTTTCTTTGGGGATAAATTGCTGAGTTTTCTCTTATCCATGGATTCAATGGCTCATGTAAACGCTCCTTTAAAAGTAAATGAAAACCGATCCAATCCGATACATTTCATCCTTCAGAAAATGGCTTAGATCTGGGGGCCCTGGGCTCTCACTCTATGACATCTCTTTAGTAAGTTTGGTCGTTTTGCATCAACCAACTACTTGACGTCTTTTACGACACTTCATTTGGGTGACCAAAAAATGACGTCGGAAGTTGCGTCATTAAAAGACGTCAAGTAACGAAAACAAGAAGTCAAGTTTTTTGTGATTTTTCACCAGCTGACGTCACAAGACAGGTGTAAAATATTGGGTTTTATTGTAGAAAAGGCGAAGAGCTCAAATTTTAACAGGCTTTCATGCTGGTGTCATTTTCAGAACTGCGCAGAATTAAAACGCAGCTGTTTACAACAGCTATTAACTGCGCTTGTAGTGACGCAAACTTGTGGTTTTAAGAGTTCAAGGGTGATCTGTGGCGATTACCACACACGCAACCTCAATATTCCATCAACGACTAGGTGGCGCTGATTTACCGCCCACGTTCCTACCACTATTTCCAATTACATCGTTCATAGTAGTATATAAGCCTAGATAACTCATCTCCTCCCTGAGGATCCTTTTGGGAAGACAATGAGTTATCGAAGTCGCTACAGTGGTGACCCGGACGTGATCGTCACCCACTCCAACGACGCTCCTGCTACAATGCGCTCAACCACGGTTGCTCTCTCGCTGCTAATGCACTCAACGCTGCACGCAACTCAACTCCTCAACTCAACGGCGGCACACAACTCTCTCTCTCTCTCAACTCAACGCAGCACAACGCACAGCGAAGCAACTTGCGCACGGTTCCTTACCACGTTGTTTCTAGGAGGGGAGTGGTGTGGCGATTACCACACACGCAACCTCAATATTCCATCAACGACTAGGTGGCGCTGATTTACCGCCCACGTTCCTACCACTATTTCCAATTACATCGTTCATAGTAGTATATAAGCCGAGATAACTCATCTCCTCCCTGAGGATCCTTTTGGGAAGACAATGAGTTATCGAAGTCGCTACAATCTAGATGTATTGGCAAGCGCCAATAAGGGAAAAAGACAATAGTTTTTGTTTAAAATTTTTATTTATTGAATAAAAGGAAGCAAATGCATAATTTAAATAATTTGTTTAAGAATTGAAACAAAGGATACTTTTGTATTAATTATATTGATAGTCTTAAGTAGAAAGTATTAAAGATATCAAAGTCAATTAGTTTCGGTAGTAATTCCTTAGCCATTTGTTGATATTCGCCAGTTCAAAACTTCTCGCATCTCTCACAGATTGGGGATCCAAAGGGTTGTCCTCCCTGGAAAATAATTAAACAACTTTAATAAATACATATAACTATGGGTTTGCTAGATAAATAGCATATTAACATTGCATCCCAGAAAACTTATAGAAACAAAATTCTGTCCCGAATTTTCTAATTTAATTATTCAATTCATAATGGCATGTAAGTAGTACTATCAATGTATCAGTTTGGCCATGCTGCTTAAATGCGTTACACGTTGCTGCTTTAATGTGTTTTCTTCTTCAACAGACTTCTCCATCTTTCGCAACTCCCCAAGTCCAATGTTTTAATGTATACAGTGAGATGCAAAAGTTTAGACAATGACGTCATTTAGCTGTAATTTTTAGAATTGTGATATATTAGGAATTACAAAAGCCCGTAAACATACTAAAAAAATATCTTGAAATACCAAAATTGAAACATAATTGTTTGATTTGCTATAACAATAATTTTTTTGCATAAAATAAAAATGTGTACGTTGCAAACGTTTAGACACAATACAAGATTATGCTAAATTTAGCCTAATGGCCTAATTTGGCATTTTTAATGATGAATTGTATTTTTTATATGATAAAAGAAAAAAAAACCATGATATCCGTTGAACTAAAAATATTTAATAACAATATTGATCCAATTTCACCCCAAATAGACAAAATAGCCTCTTTAAATCTTTTATGGTGAAATATTACTGCATATTAGCTTCAAATTTATAATTGAATATCTCTAAATACGAACCGAATGCCTACCATTCCATCACCTTAAAGTTTTGAAACAAATTCGTGGATTTGGAGACATACATTGGCCGATTTTCTTGATGAAACGTGCAGTGCAGTCTTTACCATATAAAATCACAAAATAGCGACTTATTGTTCTTCTTTGCACTTTAGTACAATGCAGAAAAGTCTTCTCCTCAAAAACGTCAAAAAAAAGTCTGTCTATGTAATATGCAGTAATATTTCGCTACAAAAGATTTAAAGAGGCTATTTTGTCTGTTTGGAAATAAAATTAAACCAATATTGTTCTTATAATTTTTTTTTAGTTTTATCATAAAATATACTTTTTATCAATAAAATATGAAATTAGGCCATTATCTAATTTAATTTAGCATAATCTCGTATTAATAGTCTTGGAAGAGCCGTTTTGTAATAACCGCAAACAATATTATTTTGAAAACTTAACATTGTAATTATGTATCATTAAATTTATTTTATGTGTTCTTGACCTACTCTCCTTATTTAGTGTATTTGCTAATAAATAAATTATTACTATGTAGTCCTCATTTTGCATTATGACCCATTTTACCCCAGGTGAGACTCATTTTACTTCATGGTGGAGTAAAATGGGTCACAACTTAAGAAACTAAGTTCAATCTATTTTAATTTAAAGAAACATTTAAACTAAATAAAAGTGTACTGAAATATAGCAATGGTAAGATGTAATTTTAAAAAACATGGAAAAAAATATTGTTTATTTTTTCATTTTATCATATTAAAAAAATATATAATTCATCAATGAAAATGCGAAACTAGACCATTATCTACTTTAATTTAGCATAATATCGTATTTGTGTCTATACTTTTGCAACATACAAATTTCTAGTTTTATTGAAAAGTTATTGTTATTAACAATCAAGCAATTAATGTTTCAATTATAGCATTTCAAAATATTGTTTTTAATATGTGTACGGGATTTTGTAATTCTACTATCACAATTCTAAATTTTACTGCTAAATGACATCATTGTCTATACTTTTGCATTACACACTGTAATCCTTTTAAAATAAACAAAGTCGCCATAGCCGTCGGGTGTCAGTTGAATTTAAAATAAAATAGCAAGTGGTTCACAAAGAAACCGATTAAGTTTTTTTTTATAGAAGAAGAAGTTTGTAGGTTGTATCTCTGTCGCAAGAACAATTATTCACTCCTTGCTAACCTAAGTTAGATAAATAGAAATATGCCATGGAGAAGATCCTTCCGCGGATGTAAAGAGTTTCATAAATAATTTATTTGAGAAAATTTCACAATTTTATCAGAATGAAAAGTGTATTTTGGTTAAATTGTATTAAGATAATTTTGTATGTAAATATTACCTTACACAAAGGCTTTTACAAATGTTGTTTGGAATGCATGTAATATAATGTTCTAATTGTAATACAATATTCTAATATTCAGTTCTTATTAACTCTTAGTTAATGTCTTGCCGAACCATTGAACATATGTTCTTGCGTTCTAATAGCGTCTTGTCGTTGTGTTAATGCATTATTTCCCAAAGAAATTCAAACGCATCAGCATTTGTTTTAACTCCACTCTTCTCACAACACAACAATTGAAAACAGATTCACTTTTAAATTAGACCTCGACCTTTGAGGAGGTGTGCTTTTTGGTGGCCGAGCTTCGGCTCCTGACTACGACCTTTTAAATACTTTAAAGTGATTTCTTATTAATACAATCTGCTTGGGTGTCCAATCTTTCTTCATATATAGAATTGACCAAAGAATCAGTATGATCTTCTGTGTAAGGGAAAACCCCTTACATGTATATATAACAATATAATTCCATAGAGTTAGGAAGGAGGAGTAGAGGTGCTATCAGTACAAATGGCTAGAAAGCAGGGTTGACAGGTTTTTCGAGCTACTGCGCATAACAAACTGGCACTGAGGTATCCCAAGATGCACCGCTTTAGCGGTTATTTGAGCTACTGCCCTTAACATATTAGCCGAAACTATGGCACCCGGCACTGAGGTATCCCAAGATGCACCGCTCTAGCCTGCTTCTTTTGTGCGTTACTGCGCACATATATGGCCCGCTGTATTCTCTCTCCTAACTCTATGTACAGGGTGTTTATAAAATAACGCTCCCTATTCGGAGTGGTCTGTAGCTTGAATGAATAATCCAAATGCAAAACACTTTGAGACACTTACTAATCAAGAAGGGGGGAAAAGAATTTAATCATAAAAAATAACTCGTCTCTTGACCAGGGTTCTAAATTACGAGGCGTAATTGGATGTGTTGGCCATAATTGGCTACACCTCGTAATGATAACCTTGGTCAAGAGACGAGTTTCTGTGTTATAATTCCATTCTTTTTCGTAATAAAGAAACTCGTCTCTTGACCAGGGTTCTAAATTACGAGGCGTAATTACCTGTGTTGGCAGTAATTGGCCATAATTGACGACGCCTCGTAATTTAGATTCTGGTCAAAAGACGAGGTTTTTTTTATGATTATTCTTTTTTATGATTTTGTTTTTTTTATGATACCATTCTCCCCCCCCCCCCCCTTCTTGATAAGTAAGTGTCTCAATTTTTGATGCATTTGGATTATTCATTGAAGCTACAGACCTATTTTATAACCACATTGTATATAATTCCGATTAACATAATCCTTTCTAACCTGAGGTCCAGATGATGCGCTCCACCGTCGACAATGACGGAAACCACAGAATCAGAAATGTTTTGCAGCACCTGTGCACAAAAAGACGAATCTTTTAAGGGGTCTAAGGAGTCTTAAAAATGTGCAAAGAAGAAACTACAAAGCCTAGTCTGATCTTTCATGTCATTTTTGAACTACTCAATGTATAAGTATAATTTTTTATATGTAATTCGACAAGATTTATTTATTATAAAACAAGTTTTAAAATTTATGAAACATTAGCAAAAACTAAAATAAATGATATTAAACATGAAGGTACTTGAACACACTGTGATTAGGCTTGCGCGGCAAATTGTGAGGTCGAAATTGAAAAAAGGAATAAGAAAATGACTTTATATTGTACAAATATGTACAAACTAGGACTTATACCTAAATTCTCAGCTCAATTTTGATTAGAAATTATTTTAAGAACTTTTTTCTAAAAAAATTAATAAAAATTTCAAAATTTTGATTTTAAATTTTTTAAAAAGTAATTTCTAATTAAAATTGAGCTGAGAATTTAGGTATAAGTCCTAGTTTGTACATATTTGTACAATATAAAGTCATTTTCTTATTCCTTTTTTCAATTTCGACCTCACAATTTGCCGCGCAAGCCTAATCACAGTGTGTTCAAGTACCTTCATGTTTAATATCATTTATTTTAGTTTTGGCTAAAGTTTCATAAATTTTAAAACTTGTTTTATAATAAATAAATCTTGTAGAATTACATATAAAAAAATTATACTCATTTATTGAGTAGTTAAAAAATTACAAGAGAGATCAAACTATGCTATGTAGTATCTTCTTTGCACATTTTTAAGACTCCTGTGACCCCTTAAGGGGTCTAAGGAGTCTTAAAAATGTGCAAAGAAGGAACTACAAAGCATAGTTTGATCTTTCATGTAATTTTTTAACTACTCAATATACAAGTATAATTTTTTTATATGTAGTTCTACAAGATTTATTTAATATGAAACAAATTTTAAAATTTATGAAACTTTAACCAAAACTAAAATAAATGATATTAAACATAAAGCTATTTGAACACATTGTGATTAGGCTTGCGCGGCAAATTGTGAGGTCAAAATTGAAGACATGACCAAGAAAATGACTTTATATTGTACAAATATGTACAAACAAAGACTTATACCTAAATTCTCAGCTCAATTTTAATTAGAATTTATTTTAAGAACTTTTTTCTAAAAAAATTTATAAAATTTTTTGAATTTTGATTTAAAAAAATTTAAAAAATTATTTCTAATTAAAATTGAGCTGAGAATTTAGGTATAAGTTCTAGTTAGTACATATTTGTACAATATAAAGTCATTTTCTTGGTCATGTCTTCAATTTTGACCTCACAATTTGCCGCGCAAGCCTAATCACAATGTGTTCAAATAGCTTTATGTTTAATATCATTTATTTTAGTTTTGGTTAAAGTTTCATAAATTTTAAAATTTGTTTCATATTAAATAAATCTTGTAGAACTACATATAAAAAAATTATACTTGTATATTGAGTAGTTAAAAAATTACATGAAAGATCAAACTATGCTTTGTAGTTCCTTCTTTGCACATTTTTAAGACTCCTTAGACCCCTTAAGTTATTAAATTACTGGTTAGAAAGTTTGGTGTAAGATTGTACCGGAATCTTTGGACCTTTGCAACTGCCACCACTATTTGGAGCGCGGATTTACCACTTTTGTGGTGAAACCATAGGATACATAGCCAAAATGGTAAATTAACACTCCAAATAAATTGAATAAAAGATCGCGGGAGAAGGGTTAACAAAGTATTTATTTTAAATTTGTTTTTATATTCCGTGATGAAATTCTACAAATGTATAATAAAATGAAAGAACATTTTGGAGTGCTTCAGAAACGAATTAAAAATTTTCTTCACCTAGTTTCTTTAATTTTGCTTGCTTAAATTTATCAAAGAAGACCAGTAGTTTGTACGCATCTATTTAAAATGAGAAGCTGGGCTATCATAACCACCTCGCATGTAATCACAACAAATTCTACATTCTTAAGCATAGTTCGAGCATAAATATCTTAAGAATTATTTCTATGCATTTATAAACAAGCCATTAACAGTTTTAAGCTATTAGAGCTATACAGTCTTAAAGGGGCACAAGTCAACTGCACGGCTCATAAAGTGGACAAAAATCTTCCAGTTCTTTTTAGAATACTGTTATTTTACAATCCAAATTTCAGAATTTCTTGTTATAAAAATATTTACAAGATTTTTCGTTGTAATTAATGGAATTTAGGTTTGATGAAACCATTATGATTTCTAAGAAATATTAATAGAAATAAGTTAATTTGTACACGTCCGTTTTTGTGGCGTAATGAATCATCCTACACTTGTCTCCTCCTTCATTGAATTAAAAGTGGCGAATCATGTGAGATCTAGTGGTTTTCTCCAAAGTAAAAAAAACGTTCGGAGCCGTTTTTCGTAATGTTTTGTTTTATTTAATCTTCGAAACTTTAAAGAAGAATAAAAAAAAAGTCAAATTCTAATTTTTGGTTCTTTCGTCATCTTAAAATGGATTATAAAAACATGCGGATACTGTTTAAGCGAACCAACGAATAAAAAGAACGATCTGTTCTTTTCTTCAGGCCAGTGGAGTTGATCAGCGCAGTCGACTTAATGCCGTTTTTAAAGAAGGGCGTGAAAAAAAAAAAGGTCAGGATGCCGTTCAAGCTGCCCTTTTAGAGATATTAGTTGGATATGGAAATCATCTGAATATTTAAATCGATTCCTGCTAAGGTAAAGCGGCGGGGGAAGAGCCTCAATGATGATCGAAAGAATGCCAACTCCACGCGACTCGTACGTAGTAATTGGTGATGACGAAGAATGACTTATTTGTGATAACATACCTGTTCTAAATGAATTTAATTGTAAAATTCATGGATATAGGTAAGTTGGAGGTAATAAAATTCTTGAGATTGTACTGTGTCTTTGTCCATTTAATTTTATTCAACTTTCTTAACTTCAGCACCACATTTCAAGAAGTGATTTTTTAACACACGGTATTTCTCTATGTACGTGAATCCCGTTAAGGGGTCTAAGGAGTCTTAAAAATGTGCAAAGAAGGAACTACAAAGTATAGTTTGATCTGTCATGTAATTTTTTAACTACTCAATATACAAGTATAAATTTTTTATATGTAATTCTACAAGATTTATTTATTATAAAACAAATTTTAAAATTTATGAAACTTTAGCCAAAACTAAAATAAATTATGTAAAACATAAAGCTATTTTAACACATTGTGATTAGGCTTGCGCGGCAAATTTTGAGGTCAAAATTGAAAAAATGACCAAGAAAATGACTTTATATTGTACAAATATGTACAAACTAGGACTTATACCTAAATTCTCAGCTCAATTTTAATTCGAAATTATTTTAAGAACTTTTTTCTAAAAAATTTTTTTAAAAAATTTAAATTTTGATTTTAAATTTATTTTAAAATAATTTCTAATTAAAATTGTGCTGAGAATTTAGGTATAAGTCCTAGTTTGTACATATTTGTACAATATAAAGTCATTTTCTTGGTTATTTTTTCAATTTTGACCTCAAAATTTGCCGCGCAAGCCTAATCACAATGTGTTAAAATAGCTTTATGTTTAATATCATTTATTTTAGTTTTGGCTAAAGTTTCATAAATTTTAAAATTTGTTTTATAATAAATAAATCTTGTAGAATTACATATAAAAAAATTATACTTGTATATTGAGTAGTTAAAAAATTACATGACAGATCAAACTATACTTTGTAGTTCCTTCTTTGCACATTTTTAAGACTCCTTAGACCCCTTAAATCACGAACTAAAACCAAATGAACAGAAAAAGACATCACTTTTGCTCTTACTCTGAAGCCAAAAGGACCTTTGATGTCCTGAACCACAAATTTTCTTATTGTTATGTAGTTTATACTGTGGTCAGTTGAATTAAGGGGTCATAGGTGTCTTAAAAATGTGCAAAGATAAGGTAGTACAAAGCATAGTTTTCAATTTCATATAATTTTTTAACTACTCAATATATAAGTATAATTTTTTATATATATAATTCTATAAGATTTATTTATTATAAAACAAATTTTAAAATTTATTAAACTTTAGAAAAAACGAAATAAATGATAACAAACATAAAACTATTTACAAAATTTGGAAACATTGGGATTAGGCTTGCGCGCCACATTCTGAGGTCAAAATTGAAGAAATGTCCAAGAAAATGGTTTACATTGTACAAATATGTACACCTAATTTCTAAGCTCAATTTTAATTAGAAATTATTTTTAGATTTTTTTAAAAATTAATATAAATTTAAAAATTTTGATTTGAAATTAAAAAAAAAAATTTCTAATTAAAATCGAGCTTATAACTTAGATATAAGTCTTTGTTTGTACATATTTGTACAATATAAAGTCATTTTCTTGGTCATTTCTTCAATTTTGACCTCAAAATGCAGCGCGCAAGCCTAATCCCAATGTTTCCAAATTTTTAAAAAATAGTTTTATGTTTGTTATCATTTATTTTAGTTTTTCTAAAGTTTCATAAATTTTAATTTTTTTATAATAAATAAATCGTATAGAGTTACATATAAAAATTATATTTGTATTTTGAGTAGTTAAAAAATTATATGAAATTGAAAACTATGCTTTGGACTACCTTCTTTGCGCATTTTTAAGACTCCTATGACCCCTTAAATGTCAAAAAAAAAAAAAAAAAAACTTCTGATCATCATCATTATTGTTCTACAACACCCGGTCACCAAGCTACAAGATACTGATGGTTAGAAGGATGTGTAACTTTACCCCATATTCCATTGCTCTATTGCTCTTTCTCAATCATAAGGTAATTGAAGAGCTTAGTGGAAGAACTTGATATGGGACCAAAAGGTGAAACGATAAATTGAACGTCAAAGTTTTTAGTTTGCTCTTAGATTCGATAAAAACGGTATTTGAAAACGGTAAAATACATTCTTAACTTGAAGGTTATCTTTAAAGGAAGAAAATATTATGTCCATCTACAGTGACACAAAAATGCAAAATAGCACGTTCTTCAACTAAGCTCTTCAATTGATTTCCCAGGTCGCGATGCAAATTAACATCATTCGGAAAAGTAGTTCTCATTTATCCTCTTATGACCCGAGCAAATTCCTACACGTATATTCTTTATCCAAAAATACTTTTCATACAAATATATATTAAAAAGTATGTTTTTCAAAGAAGTTTTTTTTCAAAAATTATGTTTATAGTAACTGAGGGACACGCCTTAAACTCTAAAAATACACATTTTTTTTGTGCTATAAATGCAACTAAAAAAGCCGTATCACTTATTGGTAGTTTACAGATTATTTTAACACTGTTTTTAATGGCAAAGACCTTTAAAATTTAATACTAAAATAACTTTTTGAAAAATTTGAATTTTTAAAAAATAATTTTTATAGAAACAAATGACTGATATCTGTAATCAAAGGCTGAAAACTGATATTTGGATCTTCTTCTCTTGGACCAGGTACATTTCGGAACTAAATAACGTGATATTTGTTTATGGGGAGGTTTTAAAAATGGCCCCAAATGGGGACGCCAGGTTGCAAGAGGTTATAATCATTTTAATCATCAATGGTAATTATATAAAATATTAAAAGTAGTTTATAGAAAGGAAAATGTTTCACTTAAGATAGATATTTTTTAATTATATAAATAGCAACACGCTTTATTGAAGATTAACATAAACACTACATCTCTCTGCATTCCGATTTTAGAGGCTACTCGTGAATCAAGGAAAAAACTGTTTCTTCCATACAGTTAAAATGTTAGTGAGAACATCATACATATGGATGAATGTTGCTCTAATACCTGTCGTAAAGCTTGTGTGTTCTCTATTTAAAAAACAACAACAAAAATCAACTTGTATTATTACATGGCTTCGCAAAGGACATTTTCATGCCATACTTGGATAAAATAAGGTTTTTCAACCCTTTTTCACCGAAAAGGCTTATTTCTGGTAGCAACCGTGTTGGGGGATAATATAATAGTGTGAGACTATGGTACAAAGGAATTCTAAACAACAACGCAAAAATGACAATATCAAGTTGCTTGTGTCATAGTTAAAGTAAATAAGTGAGCACAAAAAGGTAAATTCATTCTTTATTTTAGGAATATTGATATTTTTTTGGAAATTGTTTTAAATTTTTAATTGGTTATAATGTGAAATTTCTTTCATAATTTTGAATTTTATTTGTAGACAGAACTGTTATTTTTTAGATACACTCCCCTTTATATATTTTAAATTTAATGCTCAAAAATTTTAGAAATATGTATTTTTCGATACTCACTCCACCAGCAGCCCAGGGATCCAGATTTCCATTGCTAAATACTATGTTAGATGCTGCAGATATATCTGAAAATATTAATACAATTTTTAACGCCTTTCCATGATTGACATTTTAAAACGATCTTCAGCTTTTCCAATTACAAATAATTATTAATTAATAGAAGATGTACCTCAAGCAGTTTCCCTGAAGTACGCTATGTATGATCAAAGAGAGTCAAATTAAATAAAAAATATTCGCATAATTTAGTTGCAGTAAGTGTAGATCAACTTTTCCACTATTTTTTCATTCAGTGCTAGAAGTTGTAGAGATAATCCCTTTTTAGCACATGTGACTTACACTACATAAAGTTTAATTCTGTCTGATATCAGCCAAAAAAAAATTCTAGCGAAATTTTTGTTGAAAATTAAAAAAAAAACACAATTTTTCTGAAGGAAATTAATGCACTAATTTCGAATACTTTCTTTCTTCATTTAGATTTTGGCGATTTGCTATTCCAGTAGCCCAAAAAAAAATCAGTGTTGGTTATACCCATCAATTTAAATTACTTTTGTAGAAATTCAATAAATTAATAATATTGGTAACAAACATGTTGTTGCTATCTACAACTAATGTCCATTCATTTTTGACATTTAAAATTACAAGCAGAAAAAACATAATGTTATTCAGGTTACTATTAATAGTCAAAAATAAATTTCAATTACTAACCGTAACCCCCATACACAACATCCAAGAAGTCTCTTCTTGGTAAAACATTAAAAGTATTTAAGCAATAGACATCCCTCATTGAAGAGTTGAATTTGAGCACAGGGAACATGTCTGTGACTCCATTAGTGTCACCTTCGAGATTCACTTCCGTACAAGCCTTCAAAATAAAGGATAATTTTGTTATTTAAGATAAACACAAATAACCAATCTTAAGATATTTCAACTTGATAGAATGCAATACAAAAGAGTTAGCAAAAATAAATTAGAACAACTCTTCACGCACTTATAAAAAATAAACAATAAGTGTGTTTCGGGGCTTGAATGGCAATTTTTTTTAAAAATAATTTCAGAATAGAGCACCAAGCGTTCGAAGTAAATGCAGGAATGAAAGATGGAGGGAAATACGTCACGTGAAACAAGCCAATTACAGCTTAAAAAGTTTGAAACCTACATGTGTTACGATTAGAATGCATAACATTTTAAGTTAGGGTAAATATTAGTTTTCGCACTAACCTGATAATTCCAAGCTGTTGCATCATTTCCCAACCCACAACCAGTTGGGTCAGAGCCATAGAGCTAAGAAAGACAGGAGAGAACATTCCCCACTAACGCGCATAGTCTCGCCTGAAGTAACTGTACGGGAGTGGCGGCCATGTTGGATCAACCAAAAAGAACGGCGAGATATTGTGTAAGAAAGCAATTTTCGCATTTTGTACTTTTCTCTTAAATTGACGATAAAATCGCTGGCACTTCTTGTATAATATGGAATTTAACCTTTTAATCTCTTAAAAAACTATTTGGCATAGATTTAAATTATTACAATTTTAATCAAGAAGAGAGAAATAAAAGTTTTGCTACATTACTAAGATTAAACAGAAAAGTGTAAAAACACAATTATTTTTCCATTTATTTTGTATGCCCAAACTTTTTCTTTTTAATTATAAAAGTGGGATTTCCAATATAAAAATAGTTTAAATATTTTTTTATTAAAAAAATTTACATTTCAATTTTTAAAAGAAATTTTTTTCTAGAAACTTTATTAATTAAAATTGTGTAATTTTGATGAAAAAGCTAATAAGAAGGTTTTGCTTGTATAAAAGTAATTAGAAACAATTTTATAATATAAAATTAAAACCCCAACATTTAAAATTGATAAATAAAGTATAATCTTTATTCAGACACACGTAAAAAATTATTTTATTTAAAATTATATAATTTTGATGAAAAAGCTAATAAGAAGGTTTTGCTTGTAAAAAAATAATTAGAAACAATTTTATAACATAAAATTAAAACCCCAACATTTAAAATTGATAAATAAAGTATAATCTTTATTCAGACACATGTAAAAAATTATTTTATTTTTCTGTGTTTTAAAACAAATTTTTATTATTACATAATACAAATAAATTGATTTTATATATTAACAATTTGGACATTGAAATTGTATTATTTAAATGAAAGAGATAATTTTTTTTAAGTAGGATATAAATATAAAACAATTTTATAACAAAAATATAAAACCACAACAAATTTAAAATTGAGAAAGAGTATTTCTTTTTTCAGACAAATGTAAACAATTATCTTATTTTTCAGTTTTAAATATTAAAAGTTTAGTATTGTATAAGAGAAATAAATTTATGTTTTGTTCGATGACAATTTATATATGAATAAAATTGAAAATTGCTGAAGTAATTGCCATCACTGTAAAAGATAAATTTAACAAAAAAAAAATCAATATTATTAATTTTACTTACCTTTGAAATTAATAATGTGTTTGTAGAACTGACTAACAGATTTCTTAACTTATGGCAAGGGTTTTACAGTTGTGTGTTAGTCTCACTTTAAAATACTGGTAAATTATAACGCGCATTAAATGAATCAGGCGATTGGGTTCCGTGCCGGTGCAAAAAAAGTGCTATGCATTAATTAAAAACTGCTACACACAAATACTTTGGTGTAGCAGAACTGCGATACACAAAAAAAAGTATTTTACTCGCTGGTTAAGCCCACTGTTTTTGAAAACCACTAGTTTTAGAATTGGTATAGTCGTGGTATTGTCATTTGACCAACAGTGTTTACTTTCTGTTATTTTGAAGCATCGTTAAAATTTATAAAACTAATTGCATCAGTTTTAAACAAACAATGACAATGAAATGTTATCTGACAATTTTGTTATCATAATTATAAAAAAATTGCTATTCACATTACATTACTGTTGATATCGGCACGCAAAACTATTTGAATATTAATCCAAATAGTTTAAATAAATAGTGCATATAAAAATAATATATAGTGCATATAACCACAAAGCAGTATTTTTGAGTAGATGTGCATTAAGATTTAGTGAAAACACACAAAATGGAACGAAATAGCATTTGTGAGATTTGGTATACAAACGATTTTGATCTAAAATAAATGTAAACAAAGCAATCTATATAATTTAAGCATTCTTATTCACAGTATAGATAAGTTAGTGTTATTATATATAAAAAACCATTTTGAATTGCTAGACTACTGAAGTTGTTTTGATTACGTAAAACATAAGAAATAAACTGCACAAGAAAGAACGGTCAGTTATGAATGAAAAGAAAATGTCAATTCAAGAAAATGTCATGCAACGTCAACAAAAATTGAAAACTTCGCTAAATATGCGATTGTTATCCAGAAAAGTTATACAAAAATGGTTTAAAAATCATAATTTAAAACTCAGTCAGTAATAATGCTAATAAATAATCAAGGAAGGCAGGAAAGAAGGCGAATTCTTAACAATCACAACACAAAATAATTTCGTTTTAGGAATGTAAAAGCAGACTTACCTATACTCCGAGAAACTTTTTTGAAAACCTATTTAATAAAAATTATTTCCATATTTGTCTGAATAAAAATTATTACTAAATAATATATTAAATTTCATCAGCGAATCAAAGAAGTGGCCAGAAAGTATCGCGATAGGCTGACAGAAGACAAAACGATCGCGAAATGGAATGTTTTGCTTCTGGTTGATCCAATATGGCGGACCGGTTACAGTGAAAGCTTCAGGAGCTTGGGCCAATGATCTCTCCTTCTTACTTCTTATCTCTATGGTCAGAGCAATATATGTATTCATTATAGATGTCGAAGCAGTTCAGGTCTTGAGTTGCATTGTAAAATAAGGCAGCAGCAGCGTACAACCCGTCCGCCGGCCTAACAGCAGACTGCAAGAGGTTGCACATTACCTGTAATAATGCACATAAAGCAAATCAATGCTATGAACAGTGAACAGCTTTCTATCATTCACTATCTACTAGAATGCAATGTTAAGTGCAACTTTTTTTGCAAAGCAGCCTCTTACTTATATTTATGTAGCTTAAAATGCTGGAAGTTAGATTCTGCGTACCGTTGGATATTTTTTTTTATTTCTGTTGTCCTTTGAACTTTATAGGAATAAATATCTCAAGTGATTATATCATCAATCATCCAAATAGAAATTTATTTGTTTAGCTAATTGTTAAAATTGCCAAACATCAATAATATTTCAAACCACATAGTGCATTAAAATGTATTGTGTCAGATGGCACCATTGTGAACTAGAAAGCTATGAATTAATAAACACAATATAAATATTAATTTATTATTTAATTTTAAAACATAAATATTAATTTATCGACACAAAAATCCTGCGTTTACCATTATCTTGTCAAATGTAAGAAATATACATTTTTTTCGAAATATAGAGCTAATAATTAATGAGTCGTTAAAAGAACATTAAAATTATTTAAAAAAAAACCTTCACAGGGAAAGCAGGAAATTTTCCCATGAATGAGGCAGGATACGGATAATCCATCATAGCACCCATCACAAAAGAGTAACGAATCCAAAGAAGCAAGTGCTCGTAATCTGCTGCATTTCGTAGAGGTTTGCAAAGGTGAAACGTCTGTGCTATTTCTGAGTAACCTGTGAAGAGTACAGTCCGATTAGTTAAATTTTAATTAAAGTCTACGTGCTAAGGATCACATTATGTATAAGTTATGTTATGCGCATAATTTTACTAAATGTTTTTTTTACTCCCATGAGCCTTTGAATCTTTACACTAGGACAAGTCTGAGGGTAAAATTCGAAATTATTTAATTATTTTACCTGATGGATTTTGCAGTATATATAAAAAAAACTGTTAATACAATTTACCTTTTTTTCCTAGCTGGGACCATTTATCAAGTTGACTGAATGCCGATCGTACTGTATCTTCACACACCGGTGATACGTCATGGAAATCCTAAAAAGGATATAAAAATTAGTTCGGACTAATTTTGAATTATAATAATTTAATACTAGTTATAATAATATAATACAAGTTATAATAATGTAATAATAATTGGGATTTTAATAATAGTTTTTACAATTTGGAGTTAATTTAAGATCTGTGTTTGTTTTATGTATTTAAGTATTTTAAACATGATTTACACAAAATTGAGTTATGAAATATCAGAACCTTATATTACTTCTTGCACAATAAAAAAAATTAATGCATCTTCCGCAGTTGATTTTTGTGCTTTTTCGGATAGACCAGATATTTCTAAAAACTATTCATCTCCCACAATAAAAGACTGCCCCGGTGGCTCAATCGTTAGGACTCTAGCCTTTGGAGCTGCTGGGGTCGGGTTCGAATCCCAGTCAGGCATGGATGTTTGTGGCAGTCAATAAATGTTGTTGTTTGTCTATGTGTTATTCATTTATTTGTGACTGTAAAAAATTCTTTCTGCGTCTGTCCCACTTGACGAAAGCTTATAAGCGGTTCTCTGAGCAAGCACACAAGCTGGAATATATATGTACCATACCATACCACAATAAAAGAAATTATGTTGCCGTTCAGTTCATTTATATTATAAATGTTCTCAAATTGTGTTTATAAATACTTAAGCTCATTCACACTCAGCAACAATTTCTATAACATAGTCTAAAAAAATTGAAATTCAACAAAAAGTTATTTTTGAGTTTTTTTGGTGTATCATTTTGTAAACTTTGTTACGCTTCATATTTTCTTTTATTTTAATTTCGTTATTTTACAAATAAAGTAAATATAAAGTTAGTAAAGAGTAACATGGTATGAAAAATAAAAAGTAATAGCTATCTTTGTAATGAGAGTGAAGGAAATAAGGTAATTATTGGCGCATATATTTTATTTCATGAAAATTGCCGATTTGCTCCAATATATAACTACATTTCCCCCTCACTCTCATGGTTTTTTTGCGTAAAGTTGACGATATTTTCTGAATATCTTTTGTAATTTTATTAATACAATACAGAAGACTGCAGATGAGAATAAATAATTTGACCTTAAAATTTTGAAGGCTTTAATGTAGAGTAAGTCACTCACTTTAGTAACTTCTTGGAAGAAAATGTCCCCTGAAAGTTTTCCAGCCAATTGGTAAATTGGAGCACTGGCTGCAATAGCCCCTATTATAATATTGGGGTATTTCAGTCTCATATAAAAAGCCAGAATGCCTCCATAACTATAAACAAATTTGTTATTATTTAATTAAATTCATTTTAAAGCTCTTTATTTAAAATCTGTTTTTGAAAGTACAATTTTTTTTAACTAAAATTATAATTCGATAAGTTATTTTAAGAAAGACCCTAGTGCACTTTTGTGTCGAATGAAGATCTTAGAGATCAGTAAATACTTTTTTTATTGTGAAATTATCCGCCGTAAGATTTAACGTTTTTAACTAAAATTTCAACAATGCTTATCTTTTGTGTACGTTTGAAAAGCAACAAAAATACTTACAAAATTAACCCCTACCGACGTAATAGCTCCTATAATAGAAACATTATACCAATATACATTCTGAAGTAAAATTAAAAAAATATTTTATTTTCTATTTATTAATATAAATTCGTGAAACCAATTTGAACTTGTTGTTAACTGGTTTAATCAATGGGGACAGAAGATGTATCTTATAATAAGAAAACTAAGTGCATTAGATTGTCTCTCAATTGTAACTAGAAAGCAGAAAAAGATTTATGTTAAGTGTTGTAACACATAAGAAATAACCATTTCAACTTATAAGATACTTTTTGAATACCTATGAGATACATTCGATATGAAATCTTGTGAGATTCTCTATATGAATGTTGATAGTGGTGACTTGAATGTAGAGTAAATTGAACGGTAAACATAAGCAAATGTAAAAAAGATTCAAGTCTATAGAAAGGTTTCGGACTCGTTTCTTAAATGTTGAATCAAAGAAGCGTCCTGGGAAATTCTCCTATGGAATTGACCCCTTTGTGCATTTAGTAATTTATTTAGGTTCGAAGGAAAGAAAAATGAACCAAAGGGTTCTTTAGTTTCTTTTAAATCTTTGTACATCCTGTTTATGAAAACTTCAGTTCTTACGCAGCACTATCCCATAAGCATGTTAAAAAACGAATAAATTTAAATAAATTGTTGAATGCTTGTAGTATATCAGTTTGTATATATTTTTTTATTAGCAAGGTATTTACTAATTCGTATTTGAAAATATTCCAATTTATTAAGGCGGATTTGAAACTAAAGTTACGCTAAACAAGAACTCGTCATATTTAGTAATATTTTCGAAGCCTTGCATACATTTTTTAAAAAATAAAATGGCATGTTTTTGCTGTTTTTAGTCAATAAAACCTCTTTTGATGTTGTTTTTTTATTATAATAAAATAATTGTTTAAAATGTACCTTATAATTAAAGTTTCTATTCCTAAAAGTATATTTAAATGTAAATTTGTGATATTAAAAGTAAATAAAATCGCTAAAATGTCGGAGGCAATTTTTTTTTTAATTTTTAAGGTATGTTTAAAGTTAACTCTAGCTTATTTTCTGGGCATTATATTGAATTTTGACAAAAACCCTTTTTGTGATTAAAATTTGAAAACATAAACAAATTTTTTTATTTAAATAATTCATTTTAAAACTAATAATTAATCTTAAAATAATTTAAAACAATTTACACCTCAATTATTTTGCAAAATACCAGTAAAAATTAAATAGAATATTTAGTATGATAAATCGTTAAAAAATCTTTTAATATGCTTTATTAATATAAAAGTATATCATGTAATTTACAACGTATCGAAAATTATGTATTATTTAATTATTATTTTATTAAAAGTAATATTTTCTCCAAAGGAGGACTGTGTTAGATACTTGTCACTGGTATGTTGATCTCTTTTTGATTAAGTCCCTTGAGTGTCGAACATTTTATCTTTAGAAAGAAATACATATCTTTTGATAAGAATTTCGCTGAAAAAACTTTTTTTACTGTTAACTACAATTTCAAAACTTAAGCATCATAACATCTCAGGTTACCCATTTACTATTTTTGCAATCTTTTACAAGAAAGCTTGAGAATGAAAATAATAAAAATGTTTTTGAAAGATATTACCAAAAATTTCAGCGTATTCTTTAATAAATGCAAATATACAAGTTATGCAAAACAAAGCAATATTTTTGAAGTTTTAAGGAGTAAAGAACATTATTTACAATGTTTTTTGTTATCAGTGTTAAACATTAATATTATTTTCAAGATACGATTGACAATCAATACAATTAACATTGCATTATAATTGAAACTGTCTAAGAGACAAGCAAAAATTTGCATGCAACTTGAGAAAAAATGCTGTTTACTTGCCTTCCTCCAAAAGCAACGACTGGACATTTTTCGGCTTTAAATGTTTTCTTAAAACTTTTCAAAAAGAAAGCATAATCTGCAAGTGCTTGTTCAATACTTAATAATCCAATATTGTTACCAGTAAAACTTTTTTCTCCAAATGGTAGCGATTTTCCGTAGTATCTCTGAAAAGCAAAATATAAATAAGGTTCAATTAAATCAAAACCTACATAACAAGGCATATTCATGTATTAAAAAAAGCAGATTAGCAAAAAGTATTTTTTTCTTTTGAATTATATACATAAATAAGTCACGATATCAAAAATTTATTTTTGGGTACAAGTATAAGATCGTAATTATATGTATAAGCAGTAGTTCTCATGGAAGATGGCAGATCAAATGAAATCAGGAAATGAATTTGAAATGATGTGTATATTTATTTAGAAATCTGTGTTTAAAAGTAATAATTAACGTTTTCATAATTATATTTTGAGTGACATTTTCATTATAAGACTAAGATAGATAAAACTAATTTCTCAAAGCACTAATAACGAGGCTCTACCGTAGTGTACCGACAACCATATTGTATTAGCAATAAAATGATACTTGGCAACTGTCTTTCATCTCCACAGAATACAATTTTGAAGTAAATGGGTTCTTTTTCCTTTATATCAAGAAATGAAGTACAACACTTCATCGGCAGCCCTGACTTCATACGGTAAAATAATTACATTTATGATCTATATTATATTTTGATTACTTACATGTTCACCAAATACAACTAGAGCGTGGAATTGTTGCGCTGCTCTGAAAACAAATCCTGAATTTTTCCAAAACCCTTCGATATTGCCTTCATTTCCAGCGTAAAAGAAAATGGGTCCACTCTCTCGATCCCACCAAGTATCTATGCAAAAGAAGAATTATCAACAACAAAAAAAAAAACTATATATAAGCCTGTGAAAATGAAGTTGAAAACTGCTAATTGATTATCAGTAGACTGGAAATTGGCAAATGTTACACCAGTGTACAAAAAAGAGCCCAAAAAGTGATCCGGGTAATTACAGACCAGTAATGAGTCTTACATTTTTAATAGAAGTTTTTGAAACACTATGGTAAATCAGTATCGAGACATTCTTGAAAACTAACAACTTGCTTTCAGATAATTAATATGACTTTAAAAAGAGTAAATTTTGTACAAACTAATATTTAATTTTTTTGCTATTATTACAGAAGAGATCGATAAAGGCAATATGTTTGATTTTATTCGCATCAATCTCCTAAATGTTAGCTAACGGAAAAAAAAGAGTTAATATAAAGGTGTTCAAATTGGACTGCAGTATAGTGCTCCAGAGTCTTGGTCTTGGGAACGATTTTATTTATTATATTATTTGTTACTGATTATGACAACAGAGTAAGTTCTACAAACACGTATTCCCTTTAAAATAAGAAAACAAGAGATTTAATTACATTATTCAAGTTAATCAAGCAGGCAGGAAGACTTGAAGGTCTAAAAATCTATTATATTTTATAAACATGTTCTAGTCATTTGTAATAATTTAAATTTATATGAAAGTCAATTAAATGGAATATCAGTAACACAAGTATATTATTCCAATAGAATACAAAAGGATCGCAAGCAAAATTATGTGCACAAGTCTCTACGGCTTTTAATAATAACTTTTTTTCAAAATGAAAATTTCAATTTATAATTAAACTTGAAATTCAATCTATTTCTCGTCATTATATTGATCAACATTTATTTATCTGTTAGTATTACCGACTTTTGAACAATATAACGTCATTAATTCTAAAATAATTATGAAAATTAGTCTGTAGTAAGAATCCTTTCCTTTTGTGCATAAATATGTTTTCATTTTTTTTGAAAATTTAAAACAAGATGTTTTTTTTAAAAATATTATCAAGGATTTTAAGATTGTATAATTTATGAGTTTAGTTGAAATATGCTGAATAATACATTTGTTGACAACTATTTTGGACAAGAAATTGTATATCACACATAGAGCCGCCAACTTACCATTGTACAAATATCGGTGTTTATAGGTTTCATTCCCATGAGCCACAAAATTAAAATGATCAATTTTTTGATCAAAATAGCCCTCAACGTATGAATAATCCTCTGCACATGACCCCACAATAAGGCCTATTAGGCACATTACAGCGTATTGGAACACCATTTTGAGTTAATGACTGGTTAAAAATAAGACTGTATGCCTTTCCGTAGTGACAGAGTATAAACACTTGTTGCATATTTAAGGAATACACACACACAAGAGCCTATCTTATATTTTGAAGATAAGATAGGATTTTGTAAGCTTATTTGAAGTATTACTTCGGATATCTATGAAAATGGCTGTTGTCACTGTATTCGTCGAACAAAATACTTTTTAACTTCATACAATCTGTAGAACGTATAAAAGAGGATAGTCGAACTAAAACTCTTATTACATAATATTTCATTTTTTATCATCATATAATTATTTCTTAGTAAAAATATTACTAAAAAGGCGATACCGAACATATTATATTAAATTTAAATTTAATGTTCTATGTTGCGCAAGCCTTTAACTCTTTAAAAAATATATATTGTTGAATTTTTTTACTACTTACTTTTTTTAATAAAATTTCAGATTTATTCCTCGTAAAGTAACAATGAAATAAAGTAAATATATACTTTTGACAGTTTTTTTGTGTCTACCATATTTAAAATTACTTTTAATTTACGCATTTTGATCACTTTAAATTGAAAGATTTAATGTATCATTTTATGTAGGGGTAATTATTCATTGTTATCACTGGTTGCCATTAAAAATCCTTGAAATTTTAACATGAAGAAAACAAAACAACCAATGGAATCGAAGTTTAGAGAGCGTGATGTCATCAGAAATATTCTCATTAATGTTTCTATGAAAAAAAAAAGAACCCTTTCCTTAGACATATTTATGAGATTTAGAATAGTTACGACTTTTACTGTCATGAGGCAATGTTGTAATATCTTCTCTTACCATTTGTAAACAACACTTAAATTAAATTCGGAAACAAAAAAATCAACAGATTTAAATTCAATAAATAAAATAAAATAATAATATTCAAAAAAACAATCGGGTCAGTCAGTCAGGAATTTGCTGGGTAAAAAAAATTGGTAAAATTACTGTACTGTTTTATTACAGTACTAACTGAATTAATATATACTGTTTCAAAAATTTTGTGTAAAGAAGTTCCCGGCTTTAATATTTTACAAAATGTAAACTTTCAAAAATGTTGGGTGTTTTCTGTAAAAAGTAGGTTCAAACATAACTATAGTTCTCTTTTTTACACTGAATTTAATAGTTTTCTTACATAGTAGAAGAAGAAGTACAAGTTTTTTGGGGTCTTTCACAGTTCGAATATTCTTTAGCATCATGCCATATAAAGTGTTAAGAAAATATGAATTAATGATTATAAGTGATCTCTATACGTATCGATTATTGCCCATACAAATTGATGATTGTTGGTGTTGAATTGTATACCGTTTTTGTACAGATACATTTGTCGTCTTCTATAAAATATACAACGAATATTTTTCTTTATTTAAATATTTTAATTATTTTTTATAATAATAATTTTCAAACAGTTTGTCAAAAATAAAGGAAAAAAAAGACAATAGTTTTTATTTCAAATTGTGATTTATTGAGTACAAAGAAGCAATTGCCTAATTTAGATCATTTGTATAAGAATTGAAAAAAAGAGTACTTTTGTATATATTTTATATATTGAGCAGTATTCAAGATGAAAAAATCTAAACATCACAGTCAATTAGTTCCAGTAGTAGTTCCTAAGCCATTTGTTAATATTCGCCAGTTCAAAAGTTCTCGCATCTCTCACGGATTGTGGATCCAAAGGGTTGTCCTCTCTGGAAAATAAATTAATAATTTTATAATTACACATAACTATGGGTATGCTATGTAAATAACATAGTAGTCTTAAGGGGGAATGGGCACGCTGATGGATCGGGGGTCTCCAAATTCAAGTGCCTCAATGTTAATCCAATCAGTAAAAAACTATTTTCTCTGCCACATTTAACCGGCAGTATTTAACACTTTTACAAACGGTTTTTTTAAATAATAAATGTAGATAACTTACAGGTCTTTATAATCCCACTTTTTAAAATTGCTTCGAATTTTTTGTGTGAAATTATTTATTCAAAATTAAAAAAAAAAATTCGAACCAATTTCAAAAAGTGGGATTGTCGGGACCAGGAAGTCAGCTACATTTATCATATAAAAAATACGTTTGTAAAAATATTCAATACAGCCGGAGACAGATGACAGAGAAAATATTTTTTCCATTGGATTAACACTGATGCACTTTGCTTTGGAAACCCCCGGTACCAGCGCTCTTATTCCCCCTTAAATAAGCAAATTTGGGTTAAGAATTACATAATTAAATCATTCAATTCATAATGACAATCTAATAAATTAAGGGGGAAGACCTCGTGTCTCCAAACCATAGTGCATCTGCTTTATATAATCTAATCAAAAACACAATATTTTTTACGCCAATGACAATGAATGTTTAAACGTGATTTTTTTTAAAGTGATAAATATAGCTGGCAGTCAGGGATCTATAATCCTACTTTTTGAAATCGGTTCGAATGTTTTTTTAAAAAAAAATTCAATAAATAATTGTTTATAAAAATATTTAAACCAATTTCAAAAACCCAGATTTTAGAGCCCTAAGCCAGCTACAAAACCGTTTGTAAAAATATTCAATACAGTGGTCATTCCCCTTTAATTCAGTTAAGGGGACGCGGTACCCAAAAAATTAAATCCAGTATTTTTATAGCTAGCATTCAAATTAAACTATTTTTTTTTACAAAGAGCTAACCTTCAATAAACATATACGAAAAAATAATAAATATTGAAACATAAGTTTTTCAAAAAATTGGTATGGATATTGAGCTATCAGTTTAACAATAATAGTTATGCAGCTTTATGCAAAAAAGGCCAAAAAATACTTTTGACTTACAAAATACTTTTTGTGAAATTTCAACTTTATCATTTAAAAAAAAACTGTTCACAGTAGACCTTATCCTATACCAACTTTTGTTTATCTTATATGCATCAATAGAAGGAAAAAATCTTTGGAGCTCCACATTAATTTACCTAAAAGCCGTAAGGTTTTAACCATCCTCAAGCTGAAAATATTAAAAAATCATCTTTAAATTTCCAAAACCATTTTATTATACCACTGTATCATTTTCAATAAACTTTTATTATTATAAAGGACTCCCCTTCTCTTTTGCAATAACCTTAGCTCACTGCATTCGAGTATGTTTAATTAATTTCTGGGCAGCCCTAAATTTTGGGTTACCGCGTCCCATTAGGACGCATTATTGCAATATAATTACGATTTAAAAAAAAAATCCTTTCAAACCTGAGGTCCAAATGATGTGCTCCGCCATCGACTATGACGGAAACCACAGAATCAGAAATGTTTTGCAGCACCTACGCATAATAGAAAAACGCATCGAGTTATTAAATTGTTGCATGAAAAGTATGGAAAAAATATATTAAAAGAATGAATTTTTTATAGATTGAATGAAAATTCACATTGTATAAAATTATATGCTTTAGAACTCCCGATTATTTAATAAAAATCCCCGGCGCAACAGCCCGTTAGTGGGCCAAGGTCAGCCGTGCCTATTTCAGATTACATGACCAAGGGCTCTGGGGTGCTAGGCATACGTCCCAGTAAGGTGGTCAGCCTCACGTGGAACCCCCCGGTGTTAAATGAACAAACACGCTTTTCGGCTCTCCCTCGTGTAGCTCAAATGCGACGATAATTCAAACCTATCCTATAATTTCGGTTGGGTTTTCGACTGACTTTTGGCGCGATTTTGGAAAGCTTGCCAAGGGTTACCTTTCAGTATACATTTCCACCGTTTTGCAAAGTTAGATAGCACATGTGGGAACTTAACTGACGATTTTTTGAATTATTTATATGCATTTATGAACAAACTGTTTGCTAATCGACAGGTTTAAAAAAAGGGCGTGAAAGGAAACAAAAAAGTTTAGGATGTCGTTAAGACTGCCCTTATTAGCGGCATGGAAATCATCTGGATATTAAAATCAATTCCTGCTAAGGTTAAGCGGCGGGGGAAGTGCCTCATTGATGAACGAAAGAATGCCGACTCCAGACGACTCTTACATAGTAATTGGTGATGATGAAGAATGACTTATTGGTTATATCATAACTGTTATAAATGAATATAGTTGTAAAATTCACGGTTATAGATAAGTTGGGGGGGGGGGGGGTTAAGAATTGCTTTAAAATGCTAGAGATTGTGCAGCGTCTTAGTCGATTTAATTTTATTCAGCTTTCTATATTTCGGCACACCATTTCAGGAAGTGAAATTTTTACACGCGGTATAACTCTTTGTAAGCGAATCCTGTTAAATCACTAGCTGAAACCAAAGATCTGCCATTAAAATTTCTCACAAAATAGTACAAATTCTAAAATATTCTTTTAACCCCAATCCCCCATCTCAATTGATTTCCAGGTGTTTCTATTCAAATTGACATCATTCAGAAAAGTAGTTCTTATTGTATAGTGATTTTAACGCTCAATGAAAATTATATGAAATAAAAAAAGTATAGCTCATAGGAAACAAATGTTCCACCAAAATTATTTTTTTTTAATTATAAGTAGCAACAAGTGTTATTGAAGATTAACATAAATACTTCATATCTCTGCCTTCCAATTTTCGGGTCTGTACTCGTGAATAAGAAAAAAAGGTGTTTCCTGCTTACATTTAAAAGGTTAGTGAGACTATCATACATATGGATGAATCTAACAGTAATACATGTCATAAAATGTTTGACTTCTTAATGTGAAAAAAACATTTATGATTTACTACGTAGCTTGGAAAAGGACATTTTCATGACATATTTATACTTTTAAAAAGTAAGATTTTTTTCAACCCATTTTCACAGATAAGGCTTATTTCTGGTGGCAATCGTGCTGAGTGATTGTAGAATATGTGGGACTTTTTCAGACAACCAATTTAATTCAATAACATACGTTAGCTTTTTTTTAAGCAATTCTATACAACAATGAAAAACAACATGACAATATAAATTTGCTTGTATCATAGTCAAAGAAAATTAGTGACCCTGAAAATAGTCTCATTATTTTTTAAATAATTATTAGAACTTTGTGGAAATCGTTTTAAATTGGTCTAATGTTAGATTTCTTTCTTAATTTCTAAATTTATTTGTTAGACGGCGTTACTATTTCCAATGCATATGAAAGCTCATTTATATACACTGCTCAAAACAATTAGGGGAATGCATGGTTTAAACCATTTCGCCCCCAATAATTCCATTTGGTATCATCAGCTACCGATTTTTTTCTCTCACTAAGCTGAAATCGCACTTATTTATCGTTAGATGGAAGAATCGTGTCTTTTGAAGAATAAAATAATGTTTGTGGATGAAATGAAAATATGAAAAACATGGAAAAATAATATTCACTCCCCAAAACTTTTATGAAATAAATTGACCCTAAATTTTTCACGTTGGCATTCTAAGAAGTCTAAAATTTGATTTTACCTTTTTCTTACAATTAAAATTTTGAAAAAAAATATTTTTATAATATATTCAAAAGTTAGGATTCAAATTTTTCGCCCCTTAAATTTTAGTTAAAAAATTAAGATTTGTTTTGTTGATAAGCTTAAAGCTCGTAAATTTTTGAAATATTTTTGTTGTACTCACTCCACCAGCAGCCCATGGATCAAGATTTCCATTGCTGAATACTATGTTAGATGCTGCAGATATATCTGAAAATATTAACGCAACTTTTTAAACGCCTTTCCATGCTTTACATTTTAAAATGATCTTATTAATGAATTAATAACAGTTAAATCTCAAGCAGTTTATCTGATGCAAGCTAAGATGAAAAGAGATTCAAATTAAATAAAACTTTTGCATAATTTAGTTGAAGTAACTGTAGGACAACTAATATACTAATTTTTCTTTTAATTAATGTTTAAAGTTGTAGTGACAATCGCTTTTTAGCACTTGTGACATACACTACATAAAGGGTAATTCTGCTTGGAATTAGCAAACAAAAAATATTTTTAGCGACATTTTGTTAAAAATTAAGAAGAAATTAATGCTCTTATTTCGAATATTTTCTTACTCCATTTACATTTTGGTGATTTGAAGTTCTAAGAGCCGAAAACGCAATAGCCATTATACCCATCGAATTAAATTACTTTTGTAGAAATTCAACTAATTAGTAATATTGGTAACAAACATGTTGTAGCTATCCACAACTAATGTCGATTCATTTTACACATTTAAAATTATAAGCAAAAAAAAAACCATAATGTTATTCAGGTTATTAATAATCAAAAATAGATTTTAATTACTAACCGTCACCCCAATACACAACATCCAAGAAATCTCTTCTTGGTAAAACTTTAAAAGTATTTAAGCAATAGGCATCCCTCATTGAAGAGTTGAATTTGAGCACAGGGAACATGTCTGAGACTCCATTAGTTTCACCTTCGAGATTAATTTCGGTACAGGCCTTAAAAATAAAGATTAATGGTATTTCAAAAACACACACAAACAACTTTAAAATATTTCAACTCAATAGTATGTGAATAAAGAGTTAACGGAAAAGAGTGTTTATTAAGTTACGACAACTCTTCACGTATTTTTGAAAAATAAGCAATGAGTATGTGTCAGGTCTTGAAAGGCAAAAAAATTTTTTTTGAAAGAAAATAAATAATTTCAAATAGAGCACCAAGCTATCGAAGAAAATGCAGGAATGAAAGATGGAAGGAAATATGTCACCTGAATCAAGCCTATTATAGTTTAGGAAATTTGAAACCTACATGTGCTACAATTATGATACAGAACATTTTAAGTTAGGGTAACGATTAGTTTTCGCACTTACCTGATAATTCCAAGCTGTTGCATCATTTCCTAACCCACAACCAGTTGGGTCAGCACAATATATGTATTCATTATAGATGTCGAAGCAGTTCAGGTCTTGAGTTGCATTGTAAAATAAGGCAGCAGCAGCGTACAACCCGTCCGCCGGCCTAACAGCAGACTGCAAGAGGTTGCACATTACCTGTAATAACGCAAAAGCAAATCAATTGTATGGACACCTTTAAATTGGCCGCCCCGGTGGCGCAATCATTAGGACGCTAGCCTTTGGAGCTGCTGGGGTCGGGCTTGAATCCCGGTCAGGCATGGATGTTTGTGACGGTCAATAAATGTTGTTATTTGTCTTTGTGTTATTCCTTTCTTTGTGATTGTTAATATTCTTTCTGTGTCTGTCACACTTGACGAAAGCTTATAAGCGGTTCTCTGAACAAGCACACAAGCTGGAATATATATGTACCATCCCATACCATACTATACCATACACTTTTAAATCATTCACTATCTCTTAGAACTCAGTTGAACGCAGCATGTTTTGTAAAACAGCTTCTAACTTATTTATGTAGCTTAAAATGCTAGAAATTATAGATTCGACCCTTATACCATTGGGCATTTAAGATATTTTTAGTTTTTGTTGTAATTTGATTAGCATTGAAGTAAATATGTCAGATATGGGGGGCTATTCATCGAACGATACGTGCGAAAATTATTAAAATATATTGGATAAGGAGGTATTGGCTCAATATTGGCTCGATTGTTAGCTTATTGACAGGCCACATTCAATAACTTGAAGAAGCCTACAGCTTCTTTGGTTTCAACCCAATTTAAGACTGGATTATTTTTCAAATGTACTTTTTTTTAACGGGTTGAACCCTCTGAGGAATAAGCCTTTTGGCTATCTGAAAATTTGAATTCACTGCATTTGATTTAAATAAAAAAACTTGATACGTTAATTATATTTTGTTATTTTTATTTATGATGTAAATGGTTTTAAAAACCTCCGCAAAACTAGAATTTTTTAAAAATTAAATTAATATGTTTTTTTTAAAATAATGATCTGTATTGATGGAAACACTAGCACTCCCTTGACGGGTATATACGTATGTATTCCAAAGGTAGTTAAAGGTCATAGCGGTGCCACCGCGTTGGACGGAATACCGTATTTTCTCAAAATTGCAATTCACTAAAAGCCAATTCTGATCAACTGCATGCAAGAATTCTGCATTTACCTATAATTTGTCAAATTTAAGAGTTTTGCATTTTTTTTCCAAATTTTGCAGTAATAGAATTAACGGTTTGCTAAAGGAGTATTGGAAGTATTTAAAAGAAACATACCTTCACTGGAAAAGCTGGGAAATTTCCCATGAATGAGGCAGGATACGGATAATCCATCATAGCGCCCATCACAAAAGAGTTACGAATCCAAAGAAGCAAGTGCTCGTAATCTGCTGCATTTCGTAGAGGTTTGCAAAGGTGGAACGTCTGTGCTATTTCTGAGTAACCTGTGAAGAGCAGAAACCGATTAGTTAAATTTTAATTAAAGTCTACGTGCTAAGGATCGCAGTATAAGTTATATTATGCGCATAATTATTAAAGTTAATTTTCCCCATAAATCCTTGAATCTCTACACTTGACAAGTCTTAGAGTTAAATTCGAAATTATTTAATTCTTCTGAATGATGGATTTTGCAATATATATAAAAAAATGTAAAAACAATTTTACCTTTTTTTCCTAGCTGGGACCATTTATCAAGTTGACTGAATGCTGATCTTACTGTAGCTTCACACACCGGTGATACGTCATGGAAATCCTAAATTTTTTATAAAAATTTGTTTAGAATAGCTTTGAATTAAAATAATATAATACTAGTTATAATAATATAATAATAATTGGGATTTTAATAATAGTTTTTATAATTTGGAATTAATGTAAGTTGTGTGTTTGTGTTTAATGTATTTAAGTATTTTACAAATAAATTACACAAAATTGAATTATGAAATAGCAGAAAATTACATTACTTCTTAATAAAAAAAAACAGTGCATCTTCTGCAGTTGATTTTTGTGCCTGTTCGAATGGACCAGAGATTTCTAAAAATTATTCATCACTGAATTTATGCCTAGCCTTGGTTGGTAGGACTTAAGAGCACCTAGACCTCAAAAGGAAAGCCTCTTTAGAAATAGTAACTCAAGTAAAGTGGGAGGTCCAAAATACCAATATTTAATATCTAAACCTCTAAGTCTAGCAAAATCTACTAGGTTGGTAATATCTAAATTTAAATGCTTTAAAATATAATTTATTTTCGGATAGGGTAAGGTGGGGTAAGTGGGCCATTGGGGCAAGTGGGCCACCCCCCTGGCATTTCCCGAATTATGGACGTAAAAAAAAATCTGTTGCAATATTTTTACGTATTTACCCCAAAAGGTGCAGGAAACATTATGGCATCATTTTCACTTAAGTATGTAACAAGGTACAATCCTTTTTGTGAAAATTTTTAAAATTGCATCTTTTCGTAATTCACGCCATCATACTATTTTTAAATTTATTTCCAAACGGTTCATGATACAAAACAAAATGTTATATATTTTGAAAGTGTATAAAACATAGTATCTTTTTGTAGTGTCATGTACTTGTGATGTTGATAAAGTTAAAAGAAAATTGGGGTGGCCCAGTTGCCCCGCGTTTGGGGTAAGTGGGCCACCACAATGGCGGGGTAAGTGGGCCACCCCTGGCCCACTAGCCACAACTCTTTAAGGTATCCGACTACGTTTGACACTTATTTTTTTAATTAAAGTTTAATACTTATATTTTATGTATTTTTTTGTTCACCAACACAACTAGTAATAATAACAAGTCACAATTTTTATTTTAAATAAATATATTCTGTGTAATTTAAGATTTTGTAAGCAAATTGTGATGTTTTTTGCCTTTACTATAGACTTAATAACTAAAAAAATATTTAAGATTTTTTAAAAATAATAATAAATTAATAAATCTTAGTTTGATACCTAGGGAATAGACTACAATCTTAGATATTTATTGTACCAATAAAAAGTTATGAGTTGTCGAAGCTAAGTTAAAGGTTTTTATGTACTTTTTTTCTACCATTTATGATAGTAAGTGTTATAATTTTTATAATATTGCTTGAAATTACTAGTCTGTAGTCTATTCCCTAGATAATAGTGTAACAAATATGCACACAAAATTTGAAAACATTCAGTTAAGTACTTTTTGAGAAATATGGTTTGTCAAGAAGAAAATTTTCAAAATTTTCATTTTGCAGAAAATCAATTTAAAGTTTGAGGTTACATTCAAACAGCAGGAAAGCCTTCTTTTTGGTACATAAGACATTATTCATCTTCAAGTTTCATATTGTTAATTTTCTTGCAGATCGCAATTTTCTACTAGTGGTCTTTTCTAAGGGATTTGAATGCCGTTTTCGTGTAATGGAGTATTAATGGAGTACCAATGGAGTTATAAAATATTAGCCGGACAAACAAAATAAAGAGAGTTTTAGAATCTTAAAGAGTGGTGCTTTATTTTAAGATTATAAAAAAAAAATCTGTTTTTTGCCGAAAAATACGATTTAAACGTAGTCGGATACCTTAATATACTTAAAAAAAGTCATATTTACTGATTCATAGGGTTAGTCATATACACTATTCATAGACCTATTCATTGACATAGGCCAGTTTAAAATCTGCAGCCCTAACATTTTTTTTACACTACATGCAAAAATGACAAGATGAAAATTAATGTATTTTTTCTTGTAGAAAGCTTGCAAGCCAGAAAAAGTTGCTATGGGGGAACTATTAAGGATACATCATTACTTTTTTTTTTCAAACACTCAAAAAATCATGTAGATTATTCCACTTGCCCAGTCTTATCTCTACCAGTTATGTGTAAAAATATATTAGGGGGGTGGCCCACTTACCCCACCTTGTGGGGCAAGTGGGCCACTCGGATGACCAAAATGTAAAACATATTTTTTATATTTATTTTTTGCCAATTTGTGTTAAGGTTGTCATGGGTACAGTAATAACATATGAAAGAATGGACCACAAAAAAAAATAAGTTGTTAGGCCGATTATATCCAGTGGTATGAGGGTCTAAAGTTGAATTATGCCAAAAAGGTGGCCCACTTACCCCACCTTACCCTACAATGGCTTGCTGCATAATGGAAAAATGTGAAAAAAGCTGATCTTAAAATAGCCGATAAAAATTCAATTAAATATTTGAAGTTAAGTTTGATTTGAGGTTTAGTTATAGCATGATTAGCTCTTTTCAGTACGAAAGTACAAAAAGATTTTCAAAAGAACAAAAGAGTCAGTTTAGTACAAAACTGATATTTTCATCGCGTTTTACGAAATACATAAAGAATTCAAGTAGATCAATCTTTTCGCTAAGATTAATCCTTCTTCCAACTCCATTATTATTTTTTATAAAAATATTAAAAGTGTGGAAGTTCTTTTTTTAAATTTTAGAAGTTAGGATTAAAAAAACAACAACAGGTGTTTCAGTTTATTTATGTTATACATCTTTGCAAATAGAGTTTATAAATACTTCAGCTCATACACAGCAACGATTTTTATAACACAATTAAAAAATTAAATTTTAATTTTTATTAAAATTTTTGTCGTAGATATTATGTTGCACTTTTTACTTTTCATATTTTCTTTGATTCTAATTTCTTTTGTTGTAGGAATAACGTAAGTAAAGGTAATAAGGAATAATATACATAACTTGAAATTTTAATAAAAATTAACTATTTTTGTCATGTTTTTAATACAAAGAAGACTACAAACCAATTCATGCACTTTTATCTTTGAAACTGTTCGAAAATACTAGTGTCAAGTAAGTCAGTCAATTAAGGACTCACTTTAGTAACTCCTTGGAAGAAAATGTTCCCTGAAAGTTTTCCAGCCACTTGATAAATTGGAGCACTAGCTGCAATAGCTCCTATTATAATATTGGGGTATTTCAGTCTCATATAAAAAGCCAGCATGCCTCCATAACTAAACAAAATAGTTATTATTAAATTTAAATTTATTTTAAAAGCTTCGTTTTTTTAAAATTTGTTTGAATAAGTATGGATTTTTAACTAAAAATAGAATTATACAAGTTATTAAAAGAGAGATTCAAGTGCACTTTTGGGTCACATGAAGATCTTAAAGACCAGTAAATACTTTTTTTTTTTACCGTGAAACTATTATCCATTAGATTTAACGTTTTCAATAAACTTCAACAATGATAATCTTTGTGTACGTTTGAAGAGAAAAAAAAAAACCTTAAAGAAATTAACCCGTACCGAATAATTGTTTTTTATAATTGCGTGAAAAAAAGCCGACTTTTACATTATAATTTCAATATCAGACGCGTGCACAAAGCCAGACTTTTTGAAACAGTGAAAAAAAGTACTTTTTTTCACCCAAAAGCAGTGAAAAAAAGACTTTGTCGCACTCTTTTTATAAGATGCCAACATTTCAAGTAAAATTTCGATTTGTTAATACTCATAAAATCCAAAGATTTATCGATCTGCTGTATTTAAAAATATTATGCGCGTGAATTATTTTTGAATCAATGAATTTTTTTTCTCGCGATGGGAATATTTCTTAAGTCACGCCCTTCGAACTGCGAGTTCATTGGTTGCTTTCTTTGACAAAATGTTGAAACACGCTTATTGGTTTTTTATAGCGTCACGCGCTCCGAACTGCGAGTTCATTGGTTGTTTTCCTTGACATCTCTTAGTCTATTTTAATCTAATTAGCACGTGAATTATTTTTGAACCAATGAGATTTGATTTTTTTCACGCAATTATAAAAAATAGCGTATGAAACACGTGCGAAAAGTAAACTTTTTAAAACACGTGTCTTTATTTCACTCGCTCGTACCTCGCTCGTGAAATAAAATCCACTTGTTTTAAAAAGCATTACTTTTCGCACTAGTTGCATAAATATCTATTTAAGTACTTTTTTCACCCAAAAGCAGTGAAGAAAAGTACTTTTTTACACTCTTTTCATAAGATGCCAACATTTCAAGTTAAATTTCTATTTCATAATATTCATAAAATCCAGAGATTTATCGATCTACTTTTATTTATAGATATTATTGCGCGTGAAATATTTTTGGACCGATGAATTGTTTTTCACGCAATTATAAAAAATTGTGTATGCATCGCTTGTGCGGCATTCTATGTTTTCTTTAAAACTTTATTTAAAAAAATAATTAATTAAAGAAATTACAAGTAATGTTGACAAATAAACCCGTGAAAAACAAATAAATTTGGTTTCCTTTGATAAAAGATAATATTAATTAACAATCGAACAAAGATGTGCTTAGTTTGTGTTAAATGCTTTGTAAAATGTCTGTAAATTATATGGTCTGTTTAGTGAGATAAAAATTTAATAATCTCTTAATATGTTTTATTAAAATAAAAAAACTCTATACGATTGACAATGTATCGAAAATTATATTATCTAATTATTGTTTTATTGATTGTAAAATTTTCTCCAAACGAACGTGTGTTAGATACTAGTCACGAGTATGTTGATCTGATTTTGATAAAAACTCTTGACTGTCGAATATATTATCTTAGGAAACGGATACATCTTGTGATAGGAATGTTGTTTTTGGTTTTTTGTTATTTTAATATTTCAAAATTTCAGCACCGTAACATCTTAAGCTAACCAATTACTGCATTTATAATATTTGACAAGAAATCTGGCCAAAGTAAGCAATAATTGTTTTTTTGAAGATAATGTGATAAATTGCAGCCAATTTTACAAATGCTCCAAATATACAAATTATAAGAAATAAGGTATTTATTTTAAAGTATAAAAAATGTGAAAAGGTTAAGAACATTATTACATTGTTATTTTGTTCTTAGTGTTAACCATTAATATTATTTTAACGATTGATTAACAATAACATTGTATTGCAAATGGATCTTGTCCAAAAGATTAGCAGAAATTTGAATGTAGTTTGACAACATAATGTAGTTTACTTGCCTTCCTCCAAAAGCAACGACTGGACATTTTTCGGCTCTGGAAGTTTTCTTAAAACTTTTCAAAAAGAATGCGTAGTCAGCGAGTGCCTGCTCAATGCTTAATAATCCGATATTGTTACCAGTAAAACTTTTGTCTCCAAATGGTAGCGATTTTCCATAGTATCTCTAAAATGAAAGCATAAGTATATTGGACCAATTAAATTAAAAATTACATTCCAATATTCAAAACAACAGATAACAAAAGTCGTGATAGTTAAATTTTATATTTTTGTGCATGTGTGTTAGATCATATTTATTTGTACTAGCGCATGCAAGAAGTTCTTACAAGTTAGTTAAAATTGAATTTTAGTTCATATTACGGAATACGGTAGTTGAAATGAAATGAAATAATAGTTTTAAAATAGTATGTACGCATTTTATCTATAAATCCGAGTTCGAAAGTAATAATTGGCATTTATATAATAAATAGATATTTTAGTAACTTATTAATAATATATCTTTTCTAGTGAAGGGGTCTTTCTTCTTTACGTTAGGACATGAAGTATAATTAAAAAAGAAACCTGCACTCTTTATTGTAAAATAACTATGTTTATATAACATGATATGTACGATATTTTAACTACTTACATGTTCAGCAAATACAACTAGAGCGTGGAATTGTTGCGCGGCCCTGAAAACAAATCCTGAATTTTTCCAAAACCCTTCGATATCGCCTTCATTTCCAGCGTAAAAGAAAATGGGCCCACTCTCTTGATCCCACCAGGTATCTATGTAAAAGAAGAATTATCCAAAACATTTTTCTGTTTGTATAAGCATTTGTGGTAATGAAGCTGCAAATGGTTAATTGATAATCGACAGACTGTAAAATAGCAAATGTAATACCACTGTACAAGAAAGTTCCCTTGACCCTTGTCCTCTGGCCTGTAGTTGGTCGTCAATTTCTGTATTTGAATTATATGCAAATATATGAAGAGTACACGGGAAGAAGCGATTGATTTATTAGGCGGACACCCGCAATTGTCTGCTTGGCGACATAAAGCCGGTTTCTCTCTTTCTTCTTCGCTTGGTCCAAGCGTCGGGATCGCCAATCGCCTGAACTTGGTAGCTAGGAACCACAGAGATAGTAGTTAAAGTACTACAGATGCTTATCACGTGACCTACAACACTGACTTCTGGGAGCTCCTTGCGCGTCCCGTCGTTAGCATTGAAGGTCACGTGATCTGCCACTATATTACTTTAACTATGATATCTATGGTAGGAACTGGTTTCCTTACACAAGTTTAGGCGATCACTCGCTATCATCGCCAAAGTGGCCTGCTGGAAACTTCTCTGAAAAATCAATCGGTTTTTCCCGTGTACTCTTCATATTTGTATTATATGCCTAGGAAACATGCAGCATTAGAATATATATTGAATATTTTCTTAATGACCTGCTGGACTTAATTTTTTAATGTATAGAAAACTACATAGAAATCTTTTATATTTTATACATATGTTTTTGTTATTTTTTAATTTAAATAAAAAAAATCAATTATGGTTGTTTGTGTATAAGTTCTTGTTTTTTAAAAATTTAAATGAATTTGTATACCTAATAAAGTAAACTTGTATTACAAAAGGATATATAAGTATCGAATTTATGAGCACCGGTCTCTGCAGGTTGCATCGTAATTTATTATTATTAATTACAATGAAAAGAGAGAGTTCAATTTATAATTAGACTTGAAATTCAATCTATTTCTAGTCATTATATATTTCAACATTTATTGATTCGTTGGTATTATCGACTTTTGAACAATACAGTTTTATCAATTCCACAATAACTATATTAATTAGTCTGTAGTAAGAATCCTTTTCTTATGTGCAAAAAGATTGTTTCGTTACTTAGAAAAATCAAACAAGATATTTTTTTTTTAAATATTATTAAAGACTTTAAAATTCTAGCAGTTATGAATTTAGGTCACTGTTGAAATAGGTTAAATTATTCGGTTGTGGAAAAATTATTTTGGAATTATATATTCAGAACCAACTTACCATTGTACAAATATCGTTGTTTATAAGTTTCATTCCCATGGGCTAAAAAATTTAAATGATCTATCTTTTGATCAAAATGGCACTCAACGTACGAATAATCCTCTGCACATGATCCCACAATAAGGCCTATTAGGCACACCACTGCGTATCGGAACACCATTTTGACAGTCAATGACTGGTTAAAAATAAGACCGTTTGCCTTTCAATAGCGACTGATAGCGTAATATAAACACGTGTTCAATGTTTAAAGATAAGATAGGTCTTTGGAAACTTATTTGAAGTATTGCTTTGGATATCTATGAAAATGGCGCTATTAATGCATTCGTAGAACAAAGGACTTTTCAATTCGATATTATCTGTAAAACGGATAAAAGAAAATAATAGTACTGCAGCTCTTATTACATAATATTTAATTTTTATTTTCCCAGAATTGTTTTGTATTAGTACGCGTTAAATTGAAAGATTTAATGAATCTTTTTTTGTGTGGGTATTTAACTATTGTAATCACTGTTCGCCACAAAAAAAGCATGGAAATTTTAACACTGGGATTTATGGAATGTGAATAGAATTAGGTTACTTTTTAGTACAACGAAAATATTTCGAAAAATGTGCAAATACTATGACTCTCTAACCCTCATATTTTAAAAACTAACACACACTAAAAAAATTATTATTTATTACTATAACATATCTGCACAAATTATAAAAAGAGTATTTAAAAAACGCACCTTGAAAACATTCTTAACTACAAGAAGTAGTTTTAATTTAAATGTTTGTGTTATCTGTCACACAACAATTTACACACTTATAAATGTGTAATGGGCCATTTAAAGGTACGTACTAAAATAATTGTGTAAAAAGGGCCGTGGCGTGGATTACTAACTTGAAGCACTTCCAGTAAGCATTATTAATGTTATGATGCAATGGTGAACTTAAAGTTAAAAATTAGTTATCAAAATTAAATGTATATAGTATTTAATACAAAGATAATTAGTTGAATACATGATAAGTGAATGTGTACGAAATAAAACTCGCATACATCCAAAAGTTTTTTTGAAAATAAGTTTATTGAAGAAAATACACAGACTAATAAAATATAATAAAAATTTACAAATAAAGTTTTTAATAATAATTACTTGTCATACAATCATATTTGTGAAAAAAAAGTATTTGCACGGAGATTTTTAAGCTCGGAGTTTTATGCAAGATAAATATACAAGACATTTCATTTATTGATTCCTATGGTAATAATCCCTTAGCCATTTTCCAATATTCGCCAGTTCAAAATTTCTTGCGTCTCTCACAGATTGGGGATCTAACGGATTGTCCTCCCTGAAAAATAGTAGTACTTAATGCATGCGACTAACATGGATTTACTGGACAAACACAGATAAATAATAGTTTTCAATGGCTGTACTATTTATTTTTCATAAAAAAGGCTATTTCAACAAAAAAAAATGGGGGTCATAAAATTCTTCTAAGGATTAGTTATTTTCGAATTAAAAAAAATAAAATTTGTCTATTTTAAATATAGAAAGGGTTCTGTCTGTTTTAATTACGTTTCAATAAAATAAAACTTTGATTTAGAATAAATAAATATACAGATAAAATGAATATGAATACGTCAGCAAACCTATTAAAATATTGTTGCATATATGTAAAACACATTTAACGTTGAAAATCCTGCTAAGCATTTAACTGTGTGTTTTCTAATTTTTTTTTAAGGATTTGAGATTTTGAGAACTTATCCATAAACAACCATAATTTTTTTTTAAGGAATGTTATAAAAGTTTAAGTGACAAAAATATAATGCGTTTGTTTTGGTTCTTAAATACTGAATGTGATTTTTGACAATGTTTTAAAACGTAAAATCAAGCCTTGATTTAAAATAAGTACGCTGATAAAACGGTGTGAGTGTAAAACTTCTAAAATAATATTTTAAATCTGTCCTACTTAACCATACGCTCCCCGACTTTTTCCTACAATAATCTCAAATTTTATTTATTTATTTTTTAATTTTTATTAATAATGTATTTTTTCATTTGAAAATGTTTTTAAGAGATCATCTCTTTCAAAATAAATGTGATTCTAAATTTGTTGAAAAATATTTTATTTAAAATTAATTAAACTTAAAATTTAGGCAGTGGGGGGGGGGGGGGATTCATATATATTCTGGCTTGTGTGCTTCACTTTTGTAAACCTTCGTCAAGTAAGACAGACACAGATGAATTTTTGCTGTCCCAGAGAGAGAAATTACACCCAAGGCAAAGGCGGAAATCGAGCCCGGTCCCGGTACAGTGCGCAGACTGTCAGCGGAAGCAGCTATCTTAACCACTCGGTCATACGGCTCCCGTTTCCTGTGAACAACCTAACAAAAATGATGTCAAAAACCATGTTGAAGATTAAATCTTTCTTTACCTGAGGTCCAGATGATGCGCTCCACCGTCGACAATAACGGCTACCAGAGAATCAGAAATGTTTTGCAGCACCTATAAACAGAAAAACAGTTTAAGTAATTGATTAGTTTACACATATTAGGGATGGAAAAAAGAAATAATTGAAAGTTAGGTTTTTATATAATGTATTAGCTTTAGTATTAACACCGAACAATGCTTTCATTTGAAAGGGAACAAACGCTGCAAGCTTTATGAATAATTTACCAAATATGTATAAATTTTGAATTTAAAAGTACAAGTAAACAATTTCAAACGCAAAAAAAAAATACAAAAACAACAAAAAAAATTTAAACTAAATGTCAAAAAACACACAATTTTGATTAGAAATAACAATCGCAAAAAATTATTAGCTTTAACAGTTTTGACTATTGGTTCAATTGATTCAAATTTCTATTCGCTAAACGAAAATAACTTTACCCGAATTGGCTAAATTAGCCAAGTCTGGATTGAATAATGGATTAAATACTGGATGTGTCAATGAATTCCGCACATGTTCGCTTTATTTTCAGTTTATTTCCGTTCATTTGTAGATTATAATGAATTTAACTTTGTATGCTATACTTGATACTTATTTTCGTTATTTTGAATGATTTACTTTGCAGCAAATCATTTTTTTAAAATAAGTTTTAAAACTCACTCCCCCAGCAGCACACGGGTCCATATTTCCATTGCTGAATACTATGTTAGATGCTGGAGAAATATCTGAAAATAGATATGCAAATTTTATAACTTTTCTATTCTTAATATTTTGAAATAATTATCAAAGTTTTCTTTTACTTTTAATTAGTAGAAAATTAATACGCCTAAATATTCATCATCGATATTTTTTTAAAAAAGACCCCTACTTAAAATACACAAAAAAAAACGGTTTATATAAATAGCTTGTAGAAGGTTGCATTAGTAATACAAAACTCAATGGGGCAACACTCCTAGATAGAGGGACAGGGTCTGCTGTCACCATTTCTGTTTGAAAGACCAATGATACAGGGAATGAATTGACGTAAAATTTACGGTCAGTTGGCCAAAATGACGTAAAACTACATTGTTTAGATCCAAAGCTAGAATGGTCTTATTTACTTAAAATATTAATAATACTTTAATTAAAAAATATTTAACGCTTGTTTTTTAAAAACTTACTATTTGAAATTAAAAACAGATGGTTTACGTTTTCATTGAGGGAGTGCAATAGTTTTGAACAAAATCTCAAAAACACCGAACTTTATCCATTAAAAAAAAACTATTTAGTATTTTTTGAAAAGTAAAATTCCCATTATGATATTAATTTCTATTAATTTTACACACAACATTTCTATTAGATTTTAGATATCTAAAATCACAATCTCATTAAAAAATTAAATCAATAATGTTATTGAAAAATAAAATAATTAAAAAGTACGTATTACTAACCGTCACCCCAATATTCCACATCCATAATATCCCTTCTTGGAACAACATTGAAAGTATCTAAGCAATGGCGATCCCTCATTGAAGCATTGAATTTCAGTACAGGGAACATGTCTGTGACTCCATTGGTTTCCATTTCGCTGTTAAATTCCGCACATGCCTATAAAATTGTTGTTACATGAAATGGACAATCTATGCTTCAATATTTTTTTTATAAATTATATTTATTTTTTAAAAAATGCAGCTTGATTTCAGCTTTGAACCCAGGGTGTAAATTATGTTACATTTATTTAATAAGTTGTTAGTTTATTAAATGTTAAAAAAAAACACTTTAGATATTGTAGCTTTAGAAGCTTGAAAACTAAATGTCTTTCGAACTTTTAATATTGAAGTTTTCGTTAATGTTAATATTAGTTTGCGCACTAACCAGATAATCCCAAGCTATTGCATCACTTCCTAACCCACAACCGGTAGGGTCAGAGCAATATACGTATTCATTGTAGATGTCGAAGCAGTTCAGGTCTTGAGTTGCATTGTAAAATAAGGCGGACGCGGCATACAATCCGTCTGCTGGCCTAACAGCAGACTGCAAGCGATTGCACATGACCTGCAAAAACACAAATGAAATATTGAATATATATTCCGCTGGAAATATTGACTAGTTTTCAGTTATTCGCTGACAGACCCTAAACTTCAAGCTTACGCTCTTAAAAATGAATGCTCAAAAACGACGAAAATTTCCTTAATTTTGACGATTCCATTACTGGCACATGCTCCGAGTTATCGTTTCCTCAAAGTGAGGAAATTTGAATCGTCATTTTTATGAGGATTTGAATATCGTCTAATCTAAAGAAATATTTCGTCATTTTTGAGCATGTGAGTACAACAATGAGATTCAGTTTCCTCAAAATAAAGATGCAGAATCGTCAAATCAAGATCGTAAAAGTGAGGATTCGCGTTTACTCAAAAGTCACGTGATAGTTTGACGAAACAATCCTCAAAATTAACGAAATGAGGCTTGAGGATTCATGAATCGTCAAAAATGAAAGTGTTATTTTTGAGAGTGTAGAACACTGTTTAAAAGGTTTTGTGTAACTGGATCTTTCTGTCTGCGACTACTATGTTGAGCTTGAATTTATCAATTTTGTGGTAAAGTCATAATTTGGATACACTGCAAAAGTGTTGAATAAACGCTCCAAATAGTGGTGGTAGCTAGAAAGTTCTCCAGGATTCTTTGTAAAATTTTTTTTAAACTATGAAAACTGTTTAAAAACGGTTTAACGTTACCATACACAAATTTTAAAGTTGACCAAGTAAAATTATGTGAGAAACCTTTCAACCAAAATCTGTTAAACATGGAGTTACTTTCCACGGACTCTTAGCGCATTCTCAAGCATACATTGAAAAAACAAAGATTACTGACTCTATCAAGGCGGGATTGAGTACACTCTTAAAACAAACGAGCGAATTTAACTCAATCTGAGTAATTTTCACTCCTCCAGTCTTGAAAATGCACTTCTCCGAAAGGAGTGGATACTTTGTGTGTTAAGTCTTCAACAGGATTACTAAAAACGAGTGATTTTAACTCAGTGTGAGTTAATATTCACTCTTTTCTGCCTTAGGACTAACATTGATCGGGTTTAAAACCATGAAAAATAACCGCAGAATATAGCTAAAGAATTTCAAACTGTTATTATGTATAATGTTATACTAAAGTAAAAACAGATATATTCTACCGTAAGTTTGGTGGCAGCTTTGGCGTCCCTTGTTTATCCATCCTTTTTGTTGTATAATTTTACACCGCAGTCCGCAAGTATTAGTCATGTTAGTTTTTGTGCATAAATATAATAACGCATTCTCAGAAATAACACTTTCATTTTTGACTATTCATGAATCCTCAAGCCTCATTTCGTTAATTTTGAGGATTGTTTCGTCAAACTATCACGTGACTAGTGAGTAAACGCGAACTCTCACCTTTACAATCGTGATATGACGATTCTGTATCTTGATTTTAAGGAAAATGAATCTCATTGTTGTACTCACATGCTCAAAAATGACGAAATATTTCTTTAGATTAGACGACATTCAAATCCTCATAAAAATGGCGATTCAAACTTCCTCACTTTGAGGAAACGAAAACTCGGAGCATTTGCCAGTAAACGAATCGTCAAAATTAAGGAAAATTTCGTCGTTTTTGAGCATTCATTTTTAAGAGTGCGGGAAGTAGTCGAGAAATAGATTAATTTATCTTAAATGGAGATTTAGAAGCACTTAAAAAAATTACCTTTACAGGGAAAGCTGGGAAATTTCCCATGAATGAAGTAGCATATGGATAATTCATCATAGCAGCTGTAAGAAAAGCATTGCGAATCCAGCGAAGTAAATAGTCATAATCTGTTGGATTTCTTAGAGTTTCGCACAGATGGAATGTTTGTGAGATTTCTGAATAACCTGAAAAGTAAAGTAAAAAAATTAAATCATCTAAAGATTATGACATGGTGTAACGGGGAAAACAACTAAAAAAATATCTTTTTGAATATATTGAATTAGCATTCAAGGTTAGTGTCTTAGTATTCAAGTGTAATTAGTGTATTAGTATTTTAGTATTCAAGATTAGTGTCTACTAAATTGGCTCAATTCACCGATCATTTAGCTATAAATACTCAGTTTTTATCAAGAATGCTGAGTGAAGATCCGAAGACAATTAGTAATAGTAATCCTTATCTGTTATTTCTTCTTATATAAGCATCTTTTGATATGATGACTGTGATTTAGGATTAAATGAGGATTTTTGGGCATAACAAGGGTTTGAAATCATGATTTAGCATCTATAGATATTTTAAGTCTAAATGTTGTTGCCTATATACTGTGGCAATTTTAATACGCACAAATAGATAAGGGCTTAATATCCATACTTAATTTTAGGAGAAAAAATTAAAATTATTAATTTTTTTGTGAAGAATTTACCTTTTTTTCCTAATTCAGACCACTTTTGAAGCTGATTGAATGCTGATCGTACTGTAGCTTCACATTCGGGCGATGCATCATGAAAACTCTAAAAATTAATTCATTGTTAATTAATTAAAGCTACACCCTTATTGTTCAAATGATTTATCAAAAAATTTAGAAGAGCTACCAGGCATTTGGATTTTTTAAGAAAATGTTTTATCGTGTGAAAAACTTCAGATTCGTTTTCAGCACGCTCGAAAACTTTATAGAAAACTCATTTCCTGAAAGGCTTTCTATACATGTGTTTTTAGTTCTAGGTTTAATGAACGTAACTTTTAAATTAATAAATTAATTAATTTAAACTATTTCTTTATCTGAATTTTTTTAAAACGTGTATGAAAGCACACAATTTTACTGCTGGGACGATTTTTAGGTTTCAATGTGAAAAACTACTTACTTTAGTAACTCCTTGGAAATAAACATTCCCTGAAAGTTTTTCTATATAAATCGGTGCACTGGCGGCAATTGCTCCTACTACAATATTGGGGTATTTTAGTCTCATATAAGTCGCCAGCATGCCTCCATAACTAAGCAGAAAATTTATTGTTAAATCATAAAATAACTAATTTAGAAACCGTAACTGAAGCAAAAGATTTTTTTAAAAAAATCTGTTTGTTCTGTGACGAATAACTTTAATATTCAGTAGTCTCTGATGGTAGCGTTATAATTTATTTAATAGTTTTAACATATTATTTACAAGAGCGTTTAAAACATCAACCTTCCATTTTCTATCTTCTTTTTTAACAACGTTGCCACACATCAAATTAAAACATTTTCATAGTCACGTTCTTTAAAGTTGTTTCACGAGTTTTTTTTGGTTTATTTGAATCTTTATAGACCCCTCCCCACCAAGGGAAGACTTTTGATAGAAGAGAAAAAGTCTTAAAAGTTCTGAGTCTTTAAATATGAAAAGTCTTAAAGAGTCCTAAAGTCTTTCTATAAGTCCCTAGCAGTTTTTGGATCAGTGCAACTATTTAACATGTGCCTAATTTTTCAAAGTTCCAGTAGGGTTATAAATTACAGTTAAAATGCTTAACAATATTAAGGTAAGACTAACAACTTCAGAGGTACACAGTATACGCATGCAACAACTAAATTACAATCCATGGAAATCTACTCAGGGTATCGGCATTTTGATGGAGACATCCCTTTCTGTGAACAACCTCATAATTGAATGGTTGTAATGTGAGGGCCCACCTCAAAAGTCGCGGATTAGTCCCTGTATTTTTCTCTAGCCAGACCAGAGGATTGTGATCAGTCTGTATAGTGAATTTTTGTTGCTCGTCCAGATAGCATTTTAATTTCTGAATGGCATAAACAATGGCAGCACATTCCCTCTCTGTAGTACTGTACTTTTGTTCTACAGGGGTGAATTTCCTACTGAGGTACATTATTGGGTGCTCTTCATTATCCTGATTTATCTGGGACAACACCACGCCAATTCCAACGTTTGAAGCATCGCACTGAATGATGAATGGAGCAGTGAAGTCAGGGCTGTATAGTACTGGCCTTTCTGAAAGTCTTTTCTTCAGTTCTTCAAAGGCGTCTTCACAAGTAGAAGTCCAATTTACTGATGACTTTAAGTCCTTTCCTTTCAAAAGATCTGTTAATGGAGCCGCAATTACCGAAAAATCTGGAATATACCGTCGGTAATAACCAGCAAGTCCTAAAAAGGATCTAATCTGGGTTTTGTTCTGAGGCCTAGGAAATTCTTTAACCACTTGAATTTTAAGTTCACCAGGTTTTCTTTGGCCTTGTCCAACTATATGTCCCAAATACTTGACATGCTCACGAGCAAACTGACACTTCGAAGGTTTTAGGTGAAGCTTGGCAGTTTTCATTTTTACAAATATTTCTTCTAAATGTTTCACATGATCTTCCCAAGTATTAGAAAAGATGGCTACATCATCCAAATAAGGTACCGCAAATTCCTCACAGTCTCGAAGCAAACTAGCCATTAGTCTACTGAAATCATATGGAGCATTTTTCAGCCCGAATGGTAACCTTAATGGCCTAAAGGTACCAAAACTGGTTACAAAGGCAGCATATCTCTGGGCTTGTTTACTTAAAGGTATTTGCCAATATCCTCGGGTTAAATCAAGAACCGATATGTACCTTGCTGATGATACTTTCTCAATGAGTTCTTCGATATTTGGTATAGGAAAATACTGAGTTCTTGTCACTTTATTCAAACGGCGATAGTCTATACAGGGCCTTGGGTCTTTCCCTGGTACTTCAACAAGTATTGAAGGAGAAGTAAAATCCGAATCTCCTCGTTCTATTAAATTCAGCTCTAGCATTTTATTTACTTCAGCTTTCAATATTTCAGTCTGACGTGGAGACATCCTATATGGCTTTGCTATGATAGGTTTGTCTTCTTCTAACTCAATATCATGTTTGGCCAGATCCGTACAACCAGGTTCATTTGAGAAAAGTTCAGAATAATGGTTTAAAAGTTTTTCGAGTTGATTCAGCTGTGATTCCGAAAGATTAGATTTCAATCTGGTTTCCTCTAAAACTTCACACAGTTTTGACCCATTTGACTTATCAACACATTCAAGAACTGGTATTTCTTCTTCATCTTCAGTTTCTCCTAAAGCCAAAAGATTTACATGTTCCACTCTTTTGAAATAGGGCTTTAACATATTAATGTGGTAAACGTGATCCTTATTCTTTTCAGGAAATCTGACCACATAGTTTGTGTCTGACAATTGTCTTACTACTTCACCAGGTCCTATCCAATGTACTGACAATTTGTTTGGTTTTGAAGAAGCTACAACCAATACGAGATCACCAGGTTTGAAATCTCGTTCGACTGATTTCTTATCATACCATAGTTTTTGTTTTTCCTTGGCATGTTCCATATTCCGTATTGCTAACTCCTGACATTTTTCCATACGGTTCATCAATTCGAACACATAGTTTACTACACAGTCCTCTTCTTGGTCCTCTTCAGTTAACTTGTCATAGAGTAACATGACAGGAGTCTTCAGGTTTCTCCCGTGAACTAACTCAGCAGGTGTGAAGCCGGTGCTGTCGTGAGTTACAGTCCTTAAAGCGAATAGGGCTTGAGGCAAATTCTTTTCCCAGTCTGGACCAGATTCAAGACACAGGACACGAAGTATTCTCTTCAAAGTTCTATGCATCCTCTCTACGGGATTACTCTGAGGATGGTACACCGAACTTCTAACAACCTTGATCCCAAATCTTTCTAAAAATTCTGTAGTTAGTGCGCTCGTAAATGGCGTTCCCTGGTCCGTTTGCAGTTCCCTTGGAAAGCCCATTCGGCTGAAAACTTGTAGAAAGGCGTCAATTATGGAAGTAGATTTGAGATTTTCCACAGGAATAGCATCTGGATACTTTGAAGACATACACACTGCCGTGATAAGATACTTATTTCCCGACGGTGTTACAGGCAACGGTCCAACAGCATCAACGTTTATTTTTGAAAATATTTCTGTAATGACTGGAACAAGCTTGAGGGGTGCTTTCTTTTTATCTTGTGGTTTTCCTACCCTTTGACATAGGTCACATGACTTAACGAAAGCTTCTACCTCTCTATAGCAGTTGGGCCAATAAAACGTCTTGAACAAAGCATCTTTAGTCTTCGCTATTCCGAGATGGGATGCAGCTCTTTCATGACAGTAAGTCATCATTTGGTTCCGGTACTTCTCTGGAACCACAAGCAAATGCCGCTCTGTTCCTCTCTTATCTTTCTTCACTAAAAATAATTTCTGGTTTTTTATCAGATACATATTCTTCTTCTTGTGTGTGGTTTCTTTTGCTTCGATAAAAAGGGGTTCCAATTCCTTACTTTGCAATTGAGCGTCCAAAAATTCGTTTGGGGACATTCTCATAAGCTCCAATTCAGGAAATGAAAAATCTGCCACTGGCAAAATGTTATCATCAACGGTTCCACTTTCAACATTTTCAACTTCTTCGGAATCGCTTGTATCTGCCTCTGTATTTGGCAACTCTGATTCTACTACCTTCGTTTTGGATCGAGTTTGTATGGCATTGATTGTATGCATTTCAAAATGTATATTCTGCTTTGCTTCGGTTAAGAGCTCCGCTGTTCGATTTCCTAAAATATATCTTCCTTGATCTAAAGAATCTCGGATGACTGCTGCTTTTGTAACAATGTGTCCATAAGTACAGTCTATTTCCACTTCAGCTAAAGACAAACAGATAGGGCTTTCTTCCAATGGGGTTCGGATCCATACAGTTTCCGTGGTTAACATTGAAGGTTTTATATACTTTCTGCAAATCAGGTCGATTGATGCACCTGAATCACGAAGTATAGGCATTTGTATGCCATTTATTTTTCCTTGACTGATATATGGAGCAAGGACGTCATGACAATTTCCTTCCCGAATCATATTAGCAGCTACTGTTTCAACCTTTTCTTTAAGTTTATCGCATTGAAATCTTAAGTGAGAAGATGACCCGCACTCATAACATCGTTTCAGTTTATCGCATTGCGGTTTTAGGTGAGAGGTCGAGCCACACTCAAAGCACCTAAGTTGCTTTCTTCTTTCAAACCGTTTGTCCCTTTCTCCTTCATCCAGTAAATCCTCTTTCCCAGAAGTGCTCTTCTTGCTATTAAATTTATCTTTGCTTGGAACATATTTGTCTTTCTCGTTGATTTTGTCTCCCTCTTGAAGTCTAAAATTATTTCTGGGTGGCCTTTCTTTTCTTTTAAAACTATCTCGTACACTTTCATAGTCATCTAGTTTTTTCGCCAGATCTTCAGGATCTTTGATATTCATCCAATTGTCCAAAAAATGTTCTCTAACTTCTGGTGGTACACGAAATTTTATTTGTTCTGCTACTATTAGGTCCTTCAGTTGCTCAAAAGTTTCTACTTTCATCTCTTCTATCCATTCTGTAAAATAACTCCGTAACTCATGGTAATAATTCCTCCAATTTTTATCTGGAGTTTTCTGGTGTCTATAGAAACATTGCTTTAACTTTTCGCTGTTCATCTTATACCGTTTCAGAAGAAGAATTTTCACAAAATCATAGTCATTTGCATTATCTGGTGATTCTCTTGCCAACATATTCGAAACTTCTGCAGGAAGCACGCTCAGCAGGTAGGCAGTCCAATCTCTTTTGGGAACATGAGCCATTTCTGCTTTCCGTTCAAAGTTAATTAGGTAAAGACCCATTTCATCTCTCTTTTCCTCAAATTTCGGCATTATCTGGGTCAATTGAATTTTGTGAGCACTATTCTCTGATACATGGTTGGTTCTGGTCTGTGGTTGAGTTTGTGAGACTTCCAATCTCTTTAATTCCAACTCATGTTGTCTTAATGCCTCTTCTCTTTCTAACTCATGCTGTCTTAATGCCTCTTCTCTTTCTAACTCAAGTTTCTTTAAAGACTCCTCTCTTTCTAACTCAAGTTTCTTTAAAGATTCCTCTCTTTCTAACTCAAGTTTCTTTAAAGACTCCTCTCTTTCTAACTCAAGTTTTCTTAATGATGCTTCCTTTTCTAACTCAAGTTTCCTTTTTTCACGAGCCTCTTGCTTCGCATTATCTTCGTTCCTAAGTCTTTCTTCGATAATTCTATCAAGCATCACCTTAACCTCTATCTCGTCGTAGCTTTCACTTCCTACAATTACCTTTTTAATTTCCGGGACCTTACTTAAAGGATCTACTTCTTCTCCTAACTCCTCACAGACCACAAGCAAATCTTGCTTCTTGCCCTTTCCGAGAAAACTCATTTTGTCGCCAAAAAAAAACAACCTCAATCAAAATGCCGATCGTTAATTTTCTTTTTTTATTTTTCAAAAGAAAACCAACGTAACTCAAACTTCGACTTCTTAAATACTAATTAATATTATAAACAAAATCAAATAATATTAATTACGAACATCAACATCAAATATAAACGGTAGTATTTTAACTGAAAATATCGAATACGAACAATTTTATCAAATCATTCAAATGCAGTATTCCAACAAAATAATTAAAATATTAGTTTATTCACTAACAGAAGTAAATCTAACTTCTCAAAATATTATTAAACCTTTAAATAATATTCTAAAACTCGCTTTAAATCTTATTTAAATCTACCGACAACAGCAACACCAAATAAACAATTTCAGCTTAATATTCTATATTAGCTATTTTCACAGAACAACTTCAAATAAATCAATTTAATCTTCAAATAATCAACTATTTCTAGAAGAATACTACAATAAAATTACTACTAGAATTCTGAATCTTACTTAACAATTCAGCACTGATCCAAAAATAAAATGCAAACTTACGTTCTTACGTAAATTACAATGGCTATTCTAAGCCTATTTTCAACTTCGAGCCACTCTTGGTGAATCTAATTCCACACTAGTTCCGTCGACATCCCTCCGCTTGCCGCCAAATTTTTGTTCTGTGACGAATAACTTTAATATTCAGTAGTCTCTGATGGTAGCGTTATAATTTATTTAATAGTTTTAACATATTATTTACAAGAGCGTTTAAAACATCAACCTTCCATTTTCTATCTTCTTTTTTAACAACGTTGCCACACATCAAATTAAAACATTTTCATAGTCACGTTCTTTAAAGTTGTTTCACGAGTTTTTTTTGGTTTATTTGAATCTTTATAGTACACTCTTAAAACAAAAGAGTGAAATCCACTCCAGTTGGAGAAGTGCATTTTCGACACCCTAAAGGCATGCATATTTTCTCAGACTGAGTTAAAATCACTCGTTTGGAGTGATCCTGTCGGAGGTTTAACACACAAAGGATGCACTCCAAAAGGAGAAGTGCATTTTCCAGTCTGGAGGAGTGAAATCCACTCAGACTGAGGTAAATTGGGAGTGTTTGTTTTAAGAGTGTATTTATAAGATCTAAGCTAGCATAGTTGAATAATTGAATATAGCATAGATTAATTTTGTAGCACAGAATATAAAAAGAGCCAACATCTCGCATTACAGCATATAATATCTTTCTCTAAGAAACAGACTAGTTAGTAGTAAGCTTCTCTATATTTAACTTGAATGGTAGGGATATAAATGCATTAGTAGCACTGAAATGGGTTAAGTTGAAAAAAACCCGAGAGTATGAAACAGAAAAAACAATAGATTATCGAGTTAAATTGTTCAAAACGTTCCCAAATCCTGCTTATAAATACCTCGATTCGCTTCTAGTTAAAATAAATCATAAAAATAATTTTTGAAGAAATTTTGAATTAAGCGGTTTATTCTTAAATAGAGTTTTAAATAAAGAAATTATTAATAAATAGTATTTTTTAAAGCACTTTGAAATGAATTTTTTTATGGGTTAAGAACGTGATTTTGATAAACATTTAAAACAGGCACATTATCATTTTAAAAGTACACTTAAAATACTACATTTACTACATTACAAATGAAACTTTCTAAAAAATCTTCATATTAAACAACTTTTTAAGAAAACCTTACGGAACTTAGAGTGTATATTTTGTTGACAAAAATGTAGTTTACTCGCCTCCCTCCGAAAGCAACGACAGGACATTTTTCAGCCTTGAGTGTTTTCTTATAGCCTTTCAGAAAGAATGCATAATCAGCAAGTACTTGTTCAATAGTCATTAACGCAATATTGTTACCAGTGAAACTCTTTTCACTAAATGGTAACGATTTTCCGTAGTACCTCTGAAAAGCAAAAATAAGTATACGTCCATTTATATAAAAACTACATACACACAAAAACAAATGTATGTATTAAAAACCAGGTAAAAAAACTTATTGTCCAAGTTGAACTACACAAACGATTCATGATATCCATAATTTTTGTTTTTTTGTGATGGTGTTGGGGAGGGGGGTTAAAGTGTTCTGTAATTTATATTTTTATAGGCATAAGCAAGAAGTTTTATAGCCACCAAATATTTATAACTGCATACTTTTATTTTTGATTAGGACCTTACCCTGTCCTTCAAGGTTATTAACTTTACGTTTGGGATAAAAATATAAACATCGCAATCACTTACAGAATGCATCCAAAATAGTGCGTGATGATTTAGAAATCAAAAGTTTTGTGTTATAATATCTATGGAAATTATACTAAAAGTGAAACAAATTATATTCTTTAAAATGTGAATTTTATTTTTATATTACCCGTACTTTCAAATTATACTATAAAAAATCACAGCTGAATTGCAGGAGCAAAATTCCTTGTCGTTTTTTTTGTTTAAGTTTTTGATGTTTTTGTAACAAGCAAAAATGTACTATGAAATCATATGTTTCTGTTTTTTCATGCAAACTGTAGTATTCATTCTCTTTTTCAAAGTTGTGACTGGCTTGGGTTTGTGATTTAAAAAGCAATTGGCAGCTATTTTCGTGGGACTGTTCGGCTATCTTTTTACCCTTTTAGGTAATTCATTCGGTAATGAGCTGAAAGTATTTGTTCCCATGACTACGAAAAATCACCTAACCTTAAAGTGGAAAAAGAGAAGGATTGAACGAACCGTGTGCACTCTTTCGTGTAAAAGTTAAAGAGGTGAGTAGATGAATAGTTTCAGACTCTCTCTCCCCTCCCCCTTTACATTTATATTTTTAATCCCGATTTTTTTTAATTAAATTCTAAAATTTTGATAATTTGTTTGGAAATAATTTAGTATTTTAGGTAAACTGTGATTTTATTCAAAATGACTCGAATTTATATTCAGAGTTTACTATGAAAACCTTTTAACTACGTTTTTTTCTCAAGAAAACTAATTTTTTCGAATATGTAAGTTTCGGTTATTTTACTTTAGAATGTTGGGAAATCAAATATGCATTTTATTTTTTCAGCATTACGATTGATGACTAATGTATATAATGTTATAGATAGAAAACCAGTTAAAAACAAACGAAAATAACTCCGGAAGTACAAAATGTAATTTACATTAATATTTGGTTAGATTTATTAAATTTATAAAAGTCATTGTCAAAATATTTGATTTATTCAAGTGGAAATATAGAATTTATTTACTGAATGTTAATGCAGCAATGGTACAATGGAGTGGCGGAGTGTTTGTTCAGTAAAATAATGAAAAAATCCTCCTTAGTATTTTCTCTATTGTATAAAGACGGACATTCTAAATAGATGTTTATGATTCATAGTTAGTTTCAGATATGGTCGAAAGGAATAGAATATGCGGAGGTATTGATTGTTTTGTTAAGTGCAAGGGTGCGAGTTCGCCTTTTGTCACGCTTCCTTCGTCGAATGTGTAGTAGTCCACACTCTGTTACTCATTGCTCTTCTTTAAACACAATTCAACGGAACACTATATTGCTTCTGACATTATTTACATAATTGTCATTAAAAGTTGAATTTTTCTTCTAGTTTTTCGTTCTGGGTATTTAATAATGAATGCATCAAGCCTGAACCCGACCTTGGACTACTACACATTCGACGAAGGAAGCGTGACAAAAGGCGAACTCGCACCCTCTTCCTTCATAAAAGCCGTGGAAGCAGGGATGGTGGTGGCCCTGTGCATCTCAGCAGCAACCACCAACCTTATTACAATAGCTTCGATTGTCAGCATCCCCAGAAGCAACCACGTCCTCGACTTCTACATCTTGTCCTTGTCCGTGGCCAATCTTCTGGTGGCCTTGGCGGTCATACCGTTCTCTTTGGCCGCCAAGTCCAACATCTTTGGATACAGTAGCTACGTACTGTGCGGCCTCAGCGGTTACTTGCATGTCAGCTTAGCTGCCGTGTACATGTACACGTTCATGTGGATATCCGTGGACAGATACCTGGCTGTCTTGAAAGGACTGCGGTACGAGACCATCCAGACGAGGACGCGTTGCAAGTGCTGGATCCTGTTCACTTGGGTGATGGCCACTTTTCTATGCAGTCCACCACTGCTGGGAGATTCTAGAGGACACTTCTATGACGATAGTTTCATGTGTCTTTTGAACGCCAACAGCATGCTTCCTTACACCATCACCTTGGCCTGTCTGGTACTTATGCCCAGCATATCAACTCTGTCCTACACGTATGTCTGCATCTTCACCACTCCGGCAGCTCAAGCAACGAAAGACGACGTAGGTCACAACAACTCAGACCACATATCGACCTTCATTATAACAGCTGTTTTCGTGCTACTGTGGCTACCTTGGGGACTGTTGAGTATGGTAGAATTTAGCTCCGATGAAATTCTTTCTGGACCAACATTGAGATTTTGGTTGCTGTTTTTAGGGCAGTTGCATACGATTTGGACTCCTCTGGTACTGTGGAGTACTTGTGGAAGATGTCGTCTGGGATTGAGAGCGATGTGTCGGCTTTGTTTTAAAACCGAAACTAGTGTGCCTGTTTGATTAAAGAATATGTTGGTCGTTTTAAAATTTAGGATAATTTAAATGCATTTTAAGGAGCAGGTAGATCATAAAGAATGATGTTTTATTTCAATCTTCTATTAAATGAAATGTTAACATTTTACCTTAACTTATGAATTAAATTTTTCATACGTAATTTGCTCTTGATCAAAATTATGGCTCACAAAAAAACGAGAACTTTGCGTTGAAAGATGAGGGGTAAGCCTTTTTTAGTTAGCACCGATAATTAGTTTTTGTCAAAACTTTCAGTCTAGGATTTCTCACGTATTACTTTTTACATATTTTTAAGTATACTAATAGACGCTGCAGACAATTTTTGCGTGAGGATTTTTTGTTCTATGGAATGAAAATGAAAGTGTCTTTAAACTAAGTTTAATTCAACTAAAAAAAACATTAAAAGCAAAATATGTTTAACTCAAAGTTTCTTTCAACAAAAAAATATATAGAGAGATATTAATAAAAATATTTCAAAGCAGTTTTAAGAATTTTTCAAAGATATTATAAAAAGAATTAAAAACTGTGACATTACATTACGATAGACATTTTTTAAAAATCTCTGTGTATAGGTACAGAAAAATATTAAGATTATATTTTCAATCTTTTGACTTTTTGAATTTTTATCTTAAAAATTTAATAAAACAGGCCATATTAAATGCATTTTTTTAAAATACATGTACCGCAGACCAGAAAAAACTGCTAGAGCTCTAGGATATTTTATCGTGAAATACTTAGTAATTTAAAACAAATCTTAAAAGAAAATTCAAATTTTACTTCTGAGAGTTTAAATATTTTTTAGTTTAGTGTCCCTGAAACATATTTCAATTAACCCTTTCAGTCCCAGTGATGCCATTTGGCATCATCACTTTCAATATTTTTTTCAAAATGTTTATGTCCCGTTATGACTTCCAAACACAAATCATTCGAATCTTCACACTTTGTTCTATTCGACATTATTTTGCATTAATCTCAATAGAAGTCAGAACTACTATTCTTTTTATTCAGAAAATAGCCAACAAGCGTTTCACTTGATTTTTGATAAGTTCACTTCAGTTTCACATATTTAAAACACAATTTAAACTATTTCGGTTAAAATAATTACTAAATTTTTTTAATAATATGGTCAGATACCTTAAAATATGTAACTCGAAGTGTTTTTAGGTAATATATATTTTTTATTTTGTTGTTTTCCACAGTTAAAAAAAATTTGGCATTATTTCAAAAACCATATAAAAAATTAAAATGATTTTTTTTTATGGAACTCGTATATTTGACCTAAAATAAGCTTATTTTGTGAATATCAGAAGTTTCTGTAGTGTAGTAAATTTTTGGGACTGAAAGGGTTAATAAGGAATGTCAATCATATATTTAATGCAATCTTTATGCAATGAAAAGACTTTAAAATATTAGTAATAATTTGATATCATATTTTAAAACTTACATGTTCAGCAAATACAACTAGAGCATGGAACTGTTTCGCTGCCCTGAACATAAATCCAGTATTTTTCCAAAACGTTAAGATATCTCCTTCATTTCCAGCATAAAAGAAAATGGGTCCACTTCCTTGATCCCACCAAGTATCTATGTTAAAAAAAAAAGAGAATATTTATGTTATAGAATTGTGTACATATTTGTAAAGAATAAAGTTGTAAAATGAACATTGATTTAAGACAATCTGTATTATTTTCATTGGTTGGAGGGTACTTTGGATTTATAAGTTAATAATTTCTTTTTATGCGTCAAATAAACTACAAAATTAATTTGAAAATCTGTGTTTCATAAGAGTACACTCCTTGCCAACCTAAGTTGGGCAAATAGAAATATTCTTTGTAGAAGATCCTTCCGCGCATGTAAAGAGTTCCATAAATATTTGTAAATCCATCCATAAAACATGTTTAAAACAGTAATTTCATTTCAGGTCTGACAAATTTGAATATTAATTGAGAAAATTTGGCAATTTTATCAGAATGAAAAGTGGATTTGTTTGTAAATTTGTATGTAAATTTGTATTTTGTATGTAAATTTTACCTTACAAGAGTTTCCAACTAACAGAACCAATCGTGCTTTTACCTCTGCCTTTTTACTCTTTGTTTTTACCAAGTTAGTTTGGCACGGAGTGTAGATAGTGTTCACAATTAACTTCACCAAGTAAAGTATATATTTGCTTCTCATATTTCAGACGTTTTACTTTACCATGATTTAACACTAAAAAAAAAAAAAAATTCACTTGAAATTTATAGTAGGTAATGTTGGTGTTTGCAATAAATGTTTTTGGTGACGAAAATATAAATAATATATCAAATATTTGGCATGAAAAACTCACCATTGAACAAAAATCTTTGCTTATAAGTTTCATTTCCATGAGCCAAAAAATTAAAATGATCTATTTTTTGATCGAAATAGCTCTCAACGTATGAATAGTCTTCCGCACTTGATCCCACATAAAGGGATATTAAGCACAACACAGCATATTGGAACACCATTTTCGATGCCCGCAAAGTGACTGTCCAGAAATAAATAAGTCTGGTGAGTTTTATTTAGATGTGATAGCGTCAAGTGCAAACACTCGGTGAATTCTTATAAAGATAAGATATGATTTTAAACTTAATTAGAGATAGAATGTTATACATAAGTTAAAGCAGTTTTCGCACGTTCTTCATGAATTGACCATCAAGTAAACGAAATAAATATGCTTTTTAAAGAGCCCGTAAAAAAGTTGTTTGATGTGTACGAAACAGTATGCTATAGTTATTTTTATAATAGCATGCTCAAAAATCTCACTTTTTCAAATCAGTAATAGTTTTTTTAGGAAATCCGTATGCAAAAACTACTTATAAGAACAAGTGCGTAACTGTTTATTGTATACGTTAATAATTAATGCAATAAACCACGTAAAGTAAAAGGTAGGTAACTAATGTCATTCCTTTCTAAGATTTTTTTTTAATCGGACGGATAACTTAAATTATAACAGACCGTCTGGAAAGGACAGATAAACAGACGGACGGACACAAAGTATAAAAAAAATAGTTATCTAATGTCATAACTTCAAAAAAGGTTTTCTTTGGTGGATGAAAATACGACAGATTTTCTGGTCTTGCAAATTAGCAAATTAAAATTAAGTATAAGCTTGCTTGCTTTCTTAAAATCTTCACGCCTTTGCGCATAATTATCCAGCCTACTCCGCCAAGCCTCACGATTTTTTGCTTTTGCTCTGGCGTCCCCCAAAGTAGATAATCTCAATTTTTTTCAATGTATTTTTGAAATTGTCTCTGCCGTGTCATCCTGGATCTTCCTCTTATTCGTTTTCCGTCAAGAGCCCAAGAGAGGTGAGTATAAGCACTTAGGTATAATTTATGAAACTGTAATTTGAATACGATTTTTTAATTTTCTCATCTAATATTTACTAGATTCGATTAATCAATTTTGTTTGATGTTTCTAAATGTAAATAAATGAGGGAAAATTTATGCTGTAATGGAAGTTTGAAAAATCATTACGTTTGTACATTTTTTTTTCAAATCGTATATATTACAAACGTAATTTTCGTCCTAATTTTAAAAATCAATTTCTCCCTTTTTCTGGGGTGTTTGAAAAAAAAAAACAGGGTTCGAATATTTTTGGCATAAGAATATTTTAAGCCAATAAAAAAATTAGTCAAATACCCTATTCCTGGAATCCATTATGATTCAGGAAACAATCTGGATTTTAAACAGGAATGATATAACAACTCTTTTAGCTTGCACATTTGACATTTTCACAGGCTTCTACGGGGAAGTCCTCAACTCCTAAAGTCAGACATCTAAATTAAAAATATATACAGGGTGGTTATAAAATACCGCTCGCTATTCGGAGTGGTCTGTAGCTTGAATAAATAATAATCCAAATGCAAAAAAAAAAAAAAACTTTGAGACACTTACTAATCAAGAAGGGGGGAAAAGAATGGAATCATAAAAAAAAACAAACTCGTCTCTTGACCAGGGTTCTAAATTACGAGGAGTAATTGGATGTGTTGGCCGTAATTAGCCATAATTGGCTATGCCTTATAATTTAGAACCTTGGCAAGAGACGAGTTTCTCTTTTATGATTATATCTTTTTCGTAAAAAAGAAACTCGTCTCTTGACCAGTGTTCTAAATTACGAGGCGTACTTAGCTGTGTTGGCTGTACTTGGCCAATTGACGACGCCTCGTAATTTAAATTCTGGTCAAGAGACAAGTTTGTTTTTAATGATTATTCCGTTTTATGATTATTTTTTAGAATTCTGTCTTTTTATGATTCCATTCTTTTTTCCTCAAAATTACGAGGTCTGTCCATCACTAAGTCCTCTTGTAGTTAAATTTAATTCAACTAAAGCAAGCAAAACAGTTTGACGCTCCAATTTAAAGATTATATTATACATATTCTTTATTTTTAGTGCTCTACACTAGTCAAGGTCATACGGTAACGAAGTGAGCTGAATTAAGTTATTTTCAGCTGTTTTCTTGTTTACGAAACTTTCATTACGGCTGTAGGGAGCCTAGTGGTCAAAGGATCTTGAGCTTGAGATCGGAAGGTTGAGAGTTCGAGACCCGGTCGCCACTGAAGACCTACCGAGTATATGCGGAGTACGTGCTCGTAAAATCTGTTGGGTCCGAAAGTCCTGTGGTCGGTTATTGCGCAGTTCACCATGGGTACAGGTTCCTGGAGAAACTTTCCCTCCCCTTCAGGAACATGTCTAAGTTGTGGAGGTGGAGACAGACGGCAACATCTGTCGTATGTGTATGTGTGCGTCTTGTGTTGTCCTACTTGACGATGGTTTATAAGCGGGTCCTTGCGACCAAGCACACAAGCCTGAAAATATATGTCAAACCAACCAACCAACCAAATTTCATTATCACAGCGTAGTTTATTTTTCAGAAGACTTTAAAGTAAATACTCTATGGTTACAGTAAGGTTGAAATATTTTAAACAATCATGGAATATATTTCCTATTTGCAACCATCTTTGGATTACTTAAATTTCCCTTTCTTATTCTCGTTTTGGAATGTCTGCACTGACTATATCGATCTGGTCTCCGTCGTAAGTATCAGTGTTAATGTTTTATTTTAGTCTTTTTTTTTTGTAAAGAAGCAGTTCTTATAATAAAAAAAAGTTTCGTTGAAAACATGATTAAGATGCTGTATTTATTTCCGTTTATGATACGATGGGCTATTTGTTACCGAGCTTTATTTGTGAGAAATTGCTATTATCTAATGAATCAATAATAAGAATTTCGTATCGTATGAATTTAATAAAATTTTGGTTTGAATTTATTTTTGGCATCCTGAGTTTACTAACCTTGGTTTTGAGTAAATAAGATAGTGAATTGGAAAATATTATGTCATCGTTGGGTTAAGAATCTATAGATATGATTCAACTTACCATATGGAATATTAGTTTTTTTTTTTGCAACCATCAAATTCGGTATTATTAACTCTCTAGTAAGTTGACCCTATATTAAATTATATTTGATAAATTGTTTTTCAATAACTGCACTCCATTAATTGATGTCAAATTATTGTATTGAAAAAAATTATAAAAATATTTTTAAAACTATAATGATACTGTTGAACCTTTGTTCAGAGTTAATTATACAGAAGTAATTAAGGTTCAGTTTAAGACTATACTTGAGGGTGCCCTCTCCAAGCTTGAAAATGTTGTTTCTTTTAGGGGAACGTCTATATTTTAATGAATATGTATTTAGGTTTAGTTTTGTTTAGCAATCGTGATTCTGATTGGTTTGGATTAAAGCGTTATTTTGGAATGTTCATATTCTAATTGCAATTGGTTTAGCATTGTTTCTGCATGAACAGGATTGGTGCCAAACAAAATTCGCTAATTTCACCAAGGGGCACCCTGAAGTATAGTTTTACCAGGTACAGCTCTAATATAATCCCCATTCTGTTCTTTAGGGACTTTTGGCAAGCTTGAAATTTTAGTGTAGGGCTGACGTAAGGTACTTGACGACCGTAAGGTACCCGGCGGTAACGTAGGCTGTACCTGACGAGTTGCTATCATAATATGAGGGGGAATGTTAACATTATGTTAACATTATTAACAATGTTATTGTTATTGCTTGGGAACATAAAGCAAATTACCAAATTGAGACCAGCCCTTATATCATAGCTGTTCCGTAAAAAAACATGCTAAAAATATTTTTCATTCAAATTGTGTGCCCCGAACATTAAATGGCAAAGTGGGTTGTATGAAGAAGTTGAATTCAGTCTTGATTTATTTTGTGTGTGTTATAGGAGGATAATTGAAGTTAAAAAATGATCCTTTTTTCATATTTTTCAGACTACTCTGGCAATCATACTGATACTGATACTTTTTGGTGCCTCAGCAGCTCACAGATTCAGAACGAAACTAAAAACAAAAGGTAATTTGAGATTTTTATTTATCAACATCCTAGAAAACAAATAAGCTGTTGTAAACATTTATTCCGAACAGGTATACACACTTTGAAATAGTAGCTCCACCCAATTTTGGGAATTTTAAATCTAGTTTTGCTAAGAAACAGCAGACAGAAGAAAAAAACACAACCTGCAGTGAGAAGGAAGGTTCACCATATCCAACAGTTATCGCAATTGTTTGTTTCTTATGCAAAAATCAAAATTTCACACTGTGCAAAACTGTGTAAACTTAGAGTTGTACCATTTATTGAAAACTAGTAATGAAAAAGAAGCTTATATTTTTAATTTTATCAACCATAAAACTTTATTAACCATGCATCATAGTTTTTATTTGAAATTTTTTTTACTCAAATCAATTGTTCAAATTGTATATTAATTGATAAAAATCATAGATTGATTATATCTTCTAAATGTAATTCTTTTGAAATGTATTTACTTTTGTTTAAGATTGGACAATCTGAGAATTTCATTGTTATTAAATTATGGAAGTACAACCAATGACTTGAGTTTTATCCATAGATTTGAATTTTTTTTATGATTTAGTTAATGTTTTGTTTAAGATTGAAATGTTACTTTGTTTTAAAGTGAACATTTACTAAGAACCAATCACAAAAATATAATTATCTGCAATTTTTTTATATAATGCAATTTACATCTGTTTCTCATGGCAAGTTTTTAGTCTGATTATGTTTTTTTTCTCAATTTTATATCTTTAGTTGATGCAGTGACAACCAAAATACTGGGGTCCAGACCTCGGTTTCGAAAAAGAGATAAAGTTATGTTTTATGGTAGAAAAATGCTGAGGAAGGTAATGTAATTTCTTTTCATGCTTTTAACAATATGAGAAACTTTGCATAGCTTTTTAATCTATAAATTTTTTTAATTTAAAATTTTCTTATTTTAACACAAATGACATTAAAAAATATGTATTTAATTTTCTTTCTCTTGTTTTCTTTTGGATATTAGTATCTATGAAATTTTTGCTTTTAAATCTCTCTAAATGTAACCCATACCATTTGATGTATTTTATAAGACCTAATGTATATTGAAAATTGTAAAGTATGCAACAATATAATCTGGTATTACTACCTGTGAAATTTAATATTAGTGTGCTTGTATTGGTATAATGTACACATATTCTTGTGTCCTCTTTAGGTGCAAATGCTATCAAGTCAACCTGGTAGCAGACAACGGATTAAAAAACGCCAGTTGGTATTAAAATTTGCAAGAAAGTAAGTTCTGTAAATGACTGGTTAATAATTTATTTCAAAGTAGTTACAGATTGTTTGTAAATCTACTTCTTAACTATCAATTTTATCTATAATAATAATAAAAGAAAGAGTCTGTGTATGGCAAAAGACCTACTTAGACTGCTCTAAATAATTTGAAATTTTTAATACTGATTACTTTTAATGCCTACATGTTCACCTGAGGCTTAGCTTTTTCATATTTGATTGTGATTTTTAATTAATATAATTAGTTTAAAAAAATGTCATCCATGTGGGAGTGCGGGACCATAACAGGGCTTGAAAATACATGGACCAGGCCGAAACGGGGGCTTGACGCTATCCTCTATTAGTGTTTGCTTTTTAATTGCGCATGTGCCAACAGGAATTTAATTTTTGTTTTGATTTTGAGTGTATTTTAATAAGTAGGCAGACCATAACAGGGCTTCAAAACACAACGACCGGGCCGTAACAGAGGCTTGGCGCCATTCTCTGTTATTATTTGCTTTTTTCTTGGGCGTGCGTTAACATGAATTGAATTTAGTTTAGATATTGAGTGTATTTTCGCAAGTAAGCAGGCCTCTAAAAGGAAGCAATGCAAAGTTAACGGGTTCCCAGTAGGGCGGGACCATGCCGCTCCGGTGGCACACTCGTTAGGATTCTAGCATTTGGAGCTGCTGGGGTTGGGTTCGAATCCCGGTCTGGCATGGATGTTTGTGACTGTCAATAAATGTTGTTATTTGTCTATGTGTTTGTGTCGTCTCTTTCTTTGTGTGTCTCTTGTGCTTGTGTCATTTCTGGGGCTTAGTACAATAGACTTAAAGTCGTAGTGCTTGACGACCTTGCCCCCCACCAAGAAAGTCATAAAAAGTCATAAAGGCGGGACCATGCTGCTAGTTTTACAAATTCAGTAATTTGTATTAAAAAATTGCAAAATGTTGCTGGTTAATTGTTAACTATAAGGTTTTACTGTTAATGTAACCATAAATGTCTAATGTTTAACCATAATATAAATGTTTTTTTTTTATGTAGAATATTGCCCTTGAAACGAGAACAGCCTTTGACTCTGAAAGTAATGGAACCATCACAGGCCTTCTTGGAAGAAGCTATTTCCGAGCATGCTGAACAAAGACTTCCTCCTGATGTTATGTACATGCTCAAAAGTATCCGGTAAATCATAATATATGCTTACATAAAATGTGTACAGATGCATAAAAAAATTTATAAAAAAATTCCAAATTATCATGCTTTGTTTGGCACTTTTTATAGTAAAAACAATCATTTTCTTTTTCCAGGGTGTTTGGTTCATTTGAAAAACCCTTATTTTTAGAGTTATGCAAGCATATTGAAAGCATACAAGTACCTAATGGGAGTCTTCTCTTTTCCATTGGAGAGCCTGACGATAGCATCTATGTTGTTCAAAGTGGAAAATTAGTAGTTTATGTCACTGAAAACGTTAGTATTTTTCATTTGATATTGTTTTTAATTTTGTTAAGAATAACTTTAAAAGTGTATTCTTGTTCAGAAATACTAAAAATTGTTTGGGGGCTGGGGAGCCCAGTCGGTTAAGCACTCGCTTAGCATGCGGAAGGTCCCAGGTTCAGGTCCTGGCATTGCCAAAATAGCTGCCAACCTATAAATGGCCCGTGCAGCCAAAAATGTCCGACGAATAATACCCCGTGTAAGGGAGTGCACGTTAAATATCCTTCAAAGTCCTAACGCTGCGTACGATGTTGCCCTTAACGGTTGCGTTGGGTGCCTATTCAGGTGTTAGCTCATCACCTGGCTATGGTTCTAAAATACGACGCCCGTCGCCAATAGCCCTCGTGTAGCTCCAGTGCGACGATAATTCAAACTTAACTAGCTAAAAATCGTTTATCGTGTCTATTTTTGTTCTTGAAACAGTTTAAATGTAATTTGTTTCTGGTAAACTTACTGTTAATTTTGAAATTGTTATACTTAATTGTTTTTAAGGATGGAAGTGAACTTGTGTTAAAAGAAGTAACAACAGGAGAAAATATCACAAGTTTATTGAGTGTAATGGATGCTCTTACTGTGAGTATGCTTTTTTTAAACACTTTTGTATCAGATTTAGATAATTATTACATGAGATTTCATAATTTTCAGGGTTGTATTGCTCCTTACAAGACTGTTTCAGCAAGAGCCTTAGAAGATTGTGTTGTTTTAAGGTAAGTTATATAAATAGTTTATCAACGATCTTAAAACTGTAGAATTTAAAAATATTTATATTTGTACTGCTTGTCTGAAGGCTTTTTTTTAAAATTTAAAATAAAATATTCTTGTGAATTACAGTTGCATGTATTGGTTTCAAATAACATTCAGTAACAAGTTAATACTAGCCTGAATTTTGAGGATTGGAATAGTCTTAAAACTAGCATTTTTTGTTGTTTTACTTAGGTAGTATTGTAAATCTTCTTCTTCTTTAACGCTACAGCCGATTCCCGGCCAAGGCTGTCTCAACAAGCTTAGACCATCGTGACCTATTAGCCACCAATGGCTTCCAATTATTCACACTTAAATTTTTCTAGTTTTTTTTTTCAAAATTGTTCATCCACCTTGTCCGGGGTCTACCTCTTTTTCTGTTTCCTACTGGGTTTTGAAATGTTAATTTTTTTTGCGGATTTTTTCATCAGCATATCTATATAAATGTCCAAGCCATCTTAGTTGCAATACTTTAATGACTTTTACTATGTTTGGCTCCCTGTGTTTAAATTGTACTTCATGATTGCACATTATTCTCCAAACTCCGTTTTCCTTTATCGCTCCAAAAATTCTTCTCAAAAACTTTTCGTTCAAAAACCAGTAATTTTTCTTAATCTGATTTATCCATTGTCCAGCATTCACTTCCTTATAGTAACTATTAGTCTAACTAATGTCCTATATATTATTGTAAATAGTTCATGTAAATCTGCTTTGACTGCAAGAGGAAAGACTTATTTATCTTCTAGCCTTGTTAGTTCAGCTTTTTTGACTTGAAATATTTTTGCAGGATCGTAGAAACTTTATTAATACATGTTTAACTTTTTTAGGTTGAAAGTAGAAGCATTTCGATCCTTATTGGAAAAAAATCCTGAATCTCTTGTTCGTGTAGCGCAAATTATTATGGTTCGTCTTCAAAGAGTAACATTTACTGCACTCCACAACTATCTGGGACTTACCAAGCAACTTATTAAATCAGTAAGTACCTATTCTTTAAATTATAACATGATGAAATAGAAAATTTTAGAATTTGTTACCTTATTCAGTAGAATACAGATATATGGAAACCATAAACTATTATAATTTTTATTTTTTACCCACTAAAATGTATAGTGTTGTTTGTATTTTATACATGGTATCATATTAATAAAATTTGAATGTCTTTTATTTAAATTAAAATATTTTTAAGAGTAATACAGATTAATTATTTTTCCAGTGTTTATTGATAATGATTCCGTTTTAGTGAACCAAGCTTAAGAAATGGCATCGTCAGATTTTTCAATAGTTAGCTGTTCATATATTTCTGTATTTTTAATGTCAATGTATTTCAAATTAACTGATCTAACATGAAAATAAATTAAAATGAGAAGTAAAGAGATCATGCTTTTAGCTTGGATAATTTTATGCTAGTATATAAACGTGTTTTCACAACATTTCACAATGATTTTTCATTTCGTGAAAATGTAGATATCAGTGAATTTGCAAGCTGGACATTTTGAGAGTTTGACATAAATCGAACCAAAAGTTGGAAAATCAGCAATGTTATTGAAACAGGGGTATATTTAATGTGCTTAAATTTTTAGAGGTAATAGAATCTGCGGACCAGCAAATATAACTACTAAAACTGATTCATTCTTCTTGGCTTGTGTGTATACTTAACTGGTACATATATTTTTGACAAAGAATGCACTTAATATTAGTGGTATTATTTTGATAGGTTTACGAAATAGCTTTATAGTATTCAAGGAAAAGTTCTTAGACATTAAAATGTATGATAATTTTTGTGTTATATTATTATTAGTTGAGGTAGGAAAACATGTTTCACAAATCTTAAACTTTCTACATAATTGACTTCTCAAAATTAAGGCTTAACAAAAACAAGTGTATTTACAGAATTTTTTTTTAATATTTAGTCCTCAACCACAACTAGAAGAAACACTGTGGCTTCATCTCCTAAAGCCAGTCCGTCTAGATCAACTTCCAGGAGACCTAGTCAAGTCATATACAAGCAGATGTCGTATGAAAATCAAGGTTTTGGAGCTGCTGCATCAATACCTTGTATGATTTTGTCTTGTTTAAGAGGGGTTGTCAGTCCCATAGCACTAAACATTAGTTTTGGAATCGCAACTTATTGCTTTGTATTGCTTTGCCATGTTAGCTTGTTTCCAACAGGTATGGGAATCAACAAAACATCTAAATGAAACAAATTAGAAATGAAAATGTTATCTAGTTATTTGACTATATATTTTTAAAGTTTTAAAATGCCAAAAATGTACAGCAGATGGTGACACTATTTTGAAATTTTATCAATTAATAATTATACAACCGGATGTTATTTTCTTTTAAAATTTTTTTTAAATTGATGTTATGATGATTCCCATACCTGGTGAAAACAGGATAACGTAGCAAAGAAATTCTTTTGCAAAAATTGTGGTTTCAATACTAATGCATTAGCTTTATGGGACTGACAATCCTTAAATTATTGTTGTAAAGAAAAGTCTTTTGATTGGAGCTTAATTTTTTAGGACTAGCTTCTTAACCGGTATTCTTAGGGGGAAATTAAATATCCATAACATTATTTGATTTCATTTGCATTCTGATAGCTGCTAAGTAAATACATATTAGTAAAAGTTATTGGGTAATTCTATGCAAAAAGTGATTATCACTACAACTTTTAACATTAAATGAAAAAAAAAAAAGTTGTGGAAAAGTTGATCTACACTTATTATAACTAAATAATGTAATGCACTTTATTTAATTTGATTTTTTTGATTAAAAAATCTTAATCTCCTCTTAAATTGTGACTTGCACTACATTTACATAGAATCAGCCTATTGCTGTTATGTTTTTTTATGTCATAAACTGAAGTGTGGGGATAAATAATTGTTTTTAAGATTAGTTTGCTGACATTTCAATTTGACATGTTAATCATGGAAGTAACTGCATTAAGTGTCACATATAGGTTAAATAATATTCAAAACTAATTAATATGTTAAGATTTTTCAATAAAAATTTATAGAATTTTTAAATCAAATATACTTTCAGCTAATCATTAATCAATTTGGTAATTAAATTTGACTTGGTTTTGAGTAAATAATATTTTTTTGCAAGTCAAATACATAAAGCAGCTTTGTTAATAAATGAAATAGTAATGATGCTTGCATAAAAATTAAATTGCACAAAATTAGTCAAACATTTAACAATAGGATTTTAAATAAGTGCTCTAAAAGTCACAACAGAGTAGTCTTAAAAGTTTATAACTTTTAATCTCAAATATTTTGTTTTTGACCTAAGCTAACATGTTTTCTCTGTAGTTGCTGAAATCTCAAGTCAACCAGATGGCAGCACACCAAATGCAAGTGAAATTTAATTATTAAAAAATTATACAAGTTTATAGTTTTGTTGCCTAGTTGAAACATTTTTTGGGGCCTGTGTTATTAGTGATTAATGTTCTTGGTCATGCAATATGGTTATAGTGTTAATACTATTTTACTAACTACTAAAGTTAATACTATTTATCAACACAATTTTATGAATATAGATAAAAATTGGTGCTCCCACTCATACAAATGCTAAAATTTGCTAATTCGGTGTTAAAATTCATTTACAAATTAGTGAATAATTTATATGTTCATATTCATAATTTTTTTATCTGTCTATTTGATGACCTAAACAACTATCAGAATCGTCTCATGATTGTGTTCTTCTAAAATCCAACGTTCTAATTTAGGTACTAAATAAAGAAACTGCAATGAGGCTTAAAATTCATGTTTATGATTGTAGCTGATTGTACGAAATTAAATAGCTCTCATTATAAATTATTACATCAAAACACTAATATTCTTTTTAATAGATTTCACATATTTACTGTAACATCTTAAAAAACTTAAGCCATTAATATATTTTGTGTTGACTTCCTTTGTGTTGTGTTCTTTGGTTGACTCTCTTGGTATTTAAATGTAGTATTTATTCAATATTATCAATGGTTTTAGGTTCCGCTTGTTAATGAGGCTGATCAGCAGGATGCCAAAAAGAGTCGCAAAAGAAAGGCAAGCTTTTATTTCCCGCCTGAGCAAGGTGGTTTGATTCATACAGAGGACGATCTGCACTCTGTTGCTGTTCAGGGGTTTATGCAGCAGTTGGGGCTGGAGGTAATTATTTACGTTTATTTTGCATTTCTACACCAAAACCGAGCTTAAGTTTGCAGCAGAGAATCTGCATAAACAATGCTGCTGGCGCCGAAATTTCGCCTGCTCCTATTGGCTGCTCCTTCGACCCTGATATTCGTGCACCCTGTTACGTCAAAATCGAAGGAAAAAATAATTAAAATAACACTCTAACTGAAGCTAAACTAATAAAAATAAATTTATGTCTTGAAATAACAAATAAATTTGTTTATTGAGTGTGAAATACCTTTTTGTATTCGATTCTCGCACTCAAAAATGAGAAATATTTACCCTTTTTCTCGTAGAACATTTGTATACTGCAAACTTAAGATAGGTTTTGGTGTAACGCCTGTTGTAGGCCAGTAGTGAATCCAGAGGGATAGGGGGCTATTTCTCCTCCCTAAAGAAAAATTATCTTGCACTAGATAAATAAATTTTCAATAATTATATGCATTTTAACGAATTTTATTCAATTAAAGGGAAAATCAATATATGCTAATTAATTATATTCAAAAAGTATTTTAAGTATTTTTAATGAATAACTAATTAGCCCCATTAATTAAACTGGTTATAAATAGATCTTAGTTTTTCCCAAAATCAATTTCTAGATTCGCCAGTGGCCAGGGATTCGGGTCATAGGAATAAGATGATCCTGGGTTCCATACCATTAAAAACTGTGTTAGTGGTCAAAATTTTGTGGTCCAGAATGTAAAGTGGTCCTTTACAATTAACAAGGATACAGGACATCTGGAGAATTCTTCTCATATCTTCAGGTTGTGGAAGTGGCAATAGTTGGCAGCACTTGTTACTATCTGTCAGTTTTAGTTGTTATGAGGGAAGCCGACTGGATGTCCAATTACGAATTGTATGGTGTTGAACAGTAATTTACTCAATGATTGGCCAAATACAAATAAATTTCTTTTTAACATTTAATCAATTCCCCCCCCCCCCCCCTTTAAAACTATACAAGTGTTCAGTTTATTTCTTGATAAAATTTCTTATCTTGATAAAATTTGACATACTAAACCTACTTTTTATTTCTTATAGAATCTTAAGATTTACTAAAAACTTTTAATTTCAATATTTTTTTTATTTAGGATGATACATGCCTCAAAGATTATGTGACTGTGAAAGAGTTAAACGCAAACACATATATGATTCGAGAAGAAACAGTGGAAGATGTTGCACTGCTTTATGTGATAGCTGGCTCCTTAAGTGTTTCCCAAAAGACAGTTGACAAGAAAGAAGAGGTATGTGTTTTCTAATTGAAATATAACGTTGAAGTTTTTTTGTGTTACAACTCTAAATGTATTTGTTTCTTTTCAGAGTTGCTTATTTATTGTTCACAGTGGGGAAATTATGGGAGCTCTTGCAGTTTTAAGTGGAGAGCCTTCACTTTTTACTGTGCGTACAAGGCATTTTACTCAAGTTGGAATATTGAGTAAGAAAAATACATATGAGTAAGTGTAAATTTCACTTATTGATACTTAGTTTCGTATGACTTATTTTTAGTTTAAAGTAAATTAATACCAGTTTATCACATGGAATCGTGAAATATTCTACAGAGTTAAGGGGAAAAAAATTGTAAAAGCATTTAACCTAAAAAATTGCTAATATTTCTTGTTATTGTTATTTGTGTTCTATATTGGTTAATATTCACCAATAAAATTTCCTGAAACAATTCAGGAACTTAATCTTTTGTATACATTTTCTTCCAGTATTTTACGGCAAAAACCTCTAGCAGTTCTTCATTTGGCACAAAGCGTTATCAAGCGTCTTTCTTCATTTGTTCGTCAAATTGATTTTGCTTTAGACTGGATGAATATTGAATCTGGTCGAGCAATATACAGGTACTTATAACAGTTTTTGCCATGATTTTATGCATGTATTTTTTGTGATGCTCATCTAGTAAACATAGTTAAAAATAGTTGTACTGAATTTACCCTAAATCTATTGTTTTTTAATAAAGATATAATAAAAACTTATTTTGCAGCAATACTTTTTCTGTTGTCGGTTTAACCATCCAAAGTTTTGTATTAAGTCACAAAGATCCTAAAATTGATTTGGTACATGAAAAGAAGAGAGATTAGATTCATGAAAAGAAAAAAAACCTTAATTATTGGCTCAAATTATTTATTGGGCAGAAATTTACATGTTTCAGTGGGAACACAAGTGGCTCACCTTCTTCAGATTGGTACACAACTCAGTTTGAATTATGTACCATCTGGGTCTCTGTGTTTTCCCCCATCAAAACATGTAAATTTCTCTTGAAAAGAATATTTGTGCCAGTAATCAACATTGTTTTCTTTATGAATCTTATGTTTTAAGCTCAAAGTCAAACATATTCTCTGAATATTGATTGCATAATTAGTTAAATCATTTTTCTGAACACTTTCAAACCTCATTATGAAAACTTCTAATTTTTAGGCAGGATGACATTTCGGATTCGACTTACATTCTCCTCAGCGGCCGTTTAAGATCTGTGCTCCAAAGATCAGATGGTAAAAAAGAGTTGGTTGGAGAATACGGTAGAGGAGATCTTGTTGGTATAGTAAGTCTGATTTTTACAGTGTCAATCATTTATCAGCAGCACATGGTTTACAAAAGCGTGAAAACATAAATAGAATTTAAAGTGTTTTTTTAGGTTTGTTGAAATACTGTGCTTTAACTGTTCAATTGAATAAACTTGTTATTTTTTGCCACATTTATAAAGAACTTGGTTAAAGGTTGTTTCTATTTGAAGTTAATCAAATTGAAATTATGTTTATTGATGTATTAAATTTTAAAATTAATGCCAGTTTAATCTTAAACTTAATACATAAGAATATAAAATAAAGGCATTCATGGAAATAAATTTAAGAAAATGCATTGATGTTATGACTTCAATGCAGTCTTAAGAATGGTTTCTGACCTTAGAAAGCATGTAAAATCTCTTTAATTTGTTAAAAATTCTTGAGCAAACACCCTGATTATGTATAAACAAAAAAATTAAGAAATATCCATACCAATAAACTAAAGCTGTCTGTGTTAATGCAAAAACAGTGTCAACTAGCATAATTACTAGACGTTGCATTTCTTAGGTAGAAGTATTAACATCTACTAGAAGATCTACTACAGTTATGGCTGTTAGGTAAGTTGGTGATGTAGTGATTATTACATGCTAATTGCAAATTGTACATGAAAAGGGGTATAGATTTTTTATTAATGGATTATTTTTTACAGAAATTCAGAACTTGCAAAACTTCCTGAAGGTTTGTTGAATGCTATTAAGATTAAGTTTCCTGAGGTAATTATTTGTATTGTCATTTTATATAAATTAAATGTAAATGTTTTATTTTATACCTAGGAAGTTTTTCTCAATTTATTCATTTTTATGTTTAGGTTGTTACTCGCTTTATTCATTTACTTGGGCATCGGATTCTTGGTTCTCTTCAGAAGAGGATTCCTTATGCTAGTAAGTATTCACTCTTTCCATTCCAAGGTTTTTACCATAGCGTTTGTGTTGGTACCTACCTGAAGTTAGACATGTTATATTAATCATAACAATAATTATTTTATATCTGTAAATACATAGGATTGGTTAAGTAATTAAAAACAGGAGTTTTGTGCATTTGGTAGTTATTGGAATATTTTGCTATTTTTGTAATCAAATTATGCATTATTATTTTATTTCAAAAGGTTTTTGAAAAAATTTTGAGTTTTAAAGAAGGTTTTTTATATTGATCAGACTATTATAATACTAACCAAAGAGAAATTGTTTGGATTTAAAAATAACATTTATCAAATTTTTTTATAATTATATGCATTTATGCATATAATTATATGCATTTATGTACAAAGTTATATGCATTTATGTATTATATTAATTATGTAATAAATTTTAACTTTTCCTTTTTAGCTGACAAAGCATTAACTTTAGATTCTCGACCAAGTGGATCAAACTTTTCAACGATTGCTATTTTAGCAGCTATGGATGATGTTCCACTGACAGCATTTACTTTGGAATTAAATCATGCTTTGACTGCAATCGGTAACATTCTAAATTATTGTCAAATTCTCAATTTCTAAATTGGAATTATTTCCAAACCATCTAGGTATTCTTAAGCTGATTAAATGATCATAAGTCTAACTGAAATTCAGAGTCACTTGAACGTAACATTTTGTTTCAAACACTTTTTATGGCTGAATAATTTATTATGCTAATGAAAACTTGAAGTGAAGATTTTTTCCTATTTGAAGTTCACATTTAAAATAACATTAATAATTAACTGAATTTGTTATTAGTGATAGTTCTACTACTTAGTTTCAATCATTTAATAAAATAGCTATTAATTATTCCTTGTTTTTTATGTATTAAAATATATCGATGGTTAATTTTTAAAAATTCATATTATATTATTATAGGCTCAACCCTTCGTCTTACTTCTGATACAATAAAAAAAGCTCTTGGTCCAACAGCTCTATTAAGGTTAGTTGAACTTGCCACAATACTTTATAAGCATTAGTACATTTTTTAAATTTGGGAAGTTTTTGGCGGCGTATTTATAAAACTCCTGTGCGCATGTAAACTGCAGTAACCACAACAATGAATTAGACCATTTTTTCTGAATATGATAATGAAATAATAATAATTTTTTTTATAGGTTAGAGTAATTGAGTGCTTGCAACAATGGTCTAAGTCATTAGGCTAGTTATCATAGTTTACCTGCCCAAACTTGAAAAATATTCTAAAGCCTAATTATAGAGGATTTCTTTTAAGTTTACTTTAAACGAAATACTTACGATTCTTACTTTTTACTGTGACATTTTTTAAATTTATTTTTTCAAAAGAATTTTTTTATGCAGGGGTCTGTCCAGGAAATTTTTACAGGGTCCCTTTTTTGTGAATTTTTTTTTTAAATTTTGAACATATGCTAATTTTGTGAATTTTTTTAAATATAGGGTAATTTTGTGAAAATTAGCAAAAGCTCTCGTTCAACAAGAAACCTTTAAAATACAAAAAGAATTTGATTTTCTTATTTTATCATACTTGCTTTCCCTATAAAAATTTGCATATTTTGAAGGTTTCCTGTTAAACAGGACTCTTTAGTAGACAGAACAGTTTTTCAAAATGCCAAATTACATTTTATAATAGTATTTAATTATCTGAATACAAATTTCCACAATATTAGAGTACACATTTACTTAAAAAAAAAGTTGGGTAGATAAAATACAAATTACATGTTTACAACTTTATCCTTCTGGCACCATTAGATTTAAAAATATCAATAATGCAAGAACATTGATTCCGTCAAATTATCCGGGCCATTCAAAACGATTCTCAAATGTCTTAAAGTGTCTTGTTTCAATTTACTTCTCAATTCAGAACAAATGAGTTTCATTCGGGAAAAAGGCCTCTCAACAGAAGCTGTACTTGAAGGTATAATAGTTGCCAAAGTTAGTAATTTCAAACAATTCGGGATCGAAATAAAATTTGTTCTTGTGACGTTCTACTGGGACATATATTTTTTTTTTTAGGGCGAGAATTTTGTGAAAAATCCGTTTTCACTTATTTTAATTTTGTGAAGGGTCCCTTTCCCCCCTTTTGAATTTTGTGAAGGGTCCCTTTTCTCCCTTTTGAATTTTGTGAAGGGTCCGTTTTTGCAGAATTGAATTTTGTGAAGGGTCCCAAAACGGACCCAATTTTCTTCTGGACAGACCCCTGTTATGCAATGCATAATTTCAGTTATACATAATTTTTCCAGTCTAATAGGCTTTCAATCAATACATACTTTCCTTGTATTAATTATATATTTTCAAATCGTCTAATTACTTTAATTTGTGCTTTTTCCTTTTAACAGTGCCAACGAATACAGGCTGTGCAGTTGGCTTGGACAACAAGAGGACCAGCATAAGGTTGTCCTGTACCAATGCGATTCCTACTTCTCTCAGTGGACTCAAAGATGTATAAGACAAGCTGACTGCATCATCATAGTTGCGTTGGCCGATCATGAGCCTGCTGTTGGAGAGGTATGCCAATTGAAGAGTACAAGGGGAAAACCGCTTGATTTCGTAGAAGGCTTTCCTCAATCAGCCTCTTTGGCAATGATAGCGAGAAATCGACTAAACTGGTCTGAAGAAACCGGTTACTCGCTTTGTTTTTCTTTTGCGGCAACCCTGATTCACGCCAGAGATCAGTGGATACGAGTCATACGTTTGTACTGCGAATGGAGAATTGAAAGAAAAACCGGTTTCCGGTCGCCAATGTCTGCCAAGCAGACACAATTACGGAAATTAATTAGGAAATATATAACTTATATTTTAGCCTTTTCAGTGGCATAGTTGGTAATATGCTTGGTTCATGATCTTGAGATTATGAGTTCCAATGAATGAAAAAGCATATTTTTTGTTTAAAAAAATAAATCATTAGCACAAAAGCCATAAGATTATGCATCATGTAAAAGATCCCTAAAGTACCCATCATAGACCTGGGTATTCTTCTTAAAATTAAATATCCGCATTCTTAACTTCCAAAGAGAGAACAGATTAACTGTAATTTAAGCATCAAAATTGCTAGAAAGACCCTCCTAGATGATGTTACAAAAGCAATGGATTTCAGTTTTCAGGAATTTGCATTATCTGCCAAAAAATAATAACAAAACATTTATCATGCAGTCTTCGAAGTTAAAAAAAAATTGTTAAAGGTAAACTATGGTTTATTTTCTCTCAAAACCTGTAATGAACTTTCAGATGGAAAAAGAACTGGAACACTTTGCTGTGAGAACCCAGAAAGAGCTTGTTCTACTCCACAGAGATGAAAGAATCAAACCCCGGAACACAGTGGCATGGCTCAACATGAGATCCTGGTGCTCATCTCACTACCACATCCGATGCCCTAAGAGGATGTTCACCAAGAAGTCTGCAATTCGACTGGTAATTAACTAATTTTTTAAATATCTTATATTATTTTTTTTGTTTCATTGTAATTAGAAAATTGAACATGAAAATAATAAATTATCGCGTGGGTTAAAGTTTTGAGTGATGGAGAATACATTCCTGTGTTCTGTTCTTATCTTATCCATCTTATGAACTGATTGTGCTGGACCAATGCCACCAATAAATTGCACTGTGTATGAGTGAGATTTATGTATGTTAAATCTGCAGTGGTCCAAAGTTCTGATCCTGTATGCGAAGTTATTTTATAAGATGTGTTGGGTGGAAGAACAGGTGATGGCCTCATCATTTGACAGTGGTACACATTTACTGGAGACTCTTTCTTAATACTACTCGTGTAGATTTAGTGTGATGCTAATTCAGCCAAATAAAATCATAACTTTTGTAATAATATTGTTCTACTGAAAATAATACATTATATATAAATAGTTTAAATGTATTCTTGAATAACATGTTTAGCGTCACTCAGAGAAGGAAGAGTGGTTACAATTAATGGTTATTACAAAAAGCTTAAAAAACTGCATTTTTATCTCTTTCATAATGCGTCTGATTTTTTGAATATTGTTTGAATTATTCGCAAACTAAGGAATTTTGAAAAGCAAAACTATTTCATGTTTGATATTGTAACACAGTTTGGATGTAGAATTTCAAAATTTTGTTTTTCATAAAAAGTCAGTGGGACTTGCAAAATGTTTCTAATCTGTAATTGAAAAACATGTTTTATTTTGCTAGCACAAAACAATGCTATACTTAAAATAATGTGTTAGTATAAACCTAAGTGTATTTGCTTTTAGTTATTGTAAAGCAAATACATGCATGGAAAATTTTAAAAGCGTACTGTTGAATTCAGCATAAAAAATAAAACATGAATTACAGCTTGCTTTACTTAAGTGTCTAGGCATTAATTGAACCTTACACGTTAGTGCAACACAGTTGTAAGTTTCAGAAATCAGCATGTAAAAATGCACTGTAATTTATTTAACAAGTCTTACTAGCGTTTCGTTTATGTATGACATATTTTCCCCTTTTCAGGCTGATGTATACCACAAGTTATTTATAAACCCACCAAATATACATTCCGATTTCTCTCGGCTTGCTCGTTTCCTGACTGGAACTTCATTTGGTCTTGTTCTTGGAGGTGGTGGAGCAAGGTACGCAATTATGTTTCTCTTGATTACTTAAGGGGGTTCAATACCCTCAAATCGGTGAAAAAATCAAAACAAAAATTATTTGCTTAAAATACTATTACAACCTTTATTAATAATGTCACAAAGTATCAAGACGATTGTAAAACTATTTTTGACATTAAAAGCCATTTTTATGTCATGGCTTCGTAAGGAAAGGTGTTAACAATAAAAACTTTAAACAGCTTTTTCTCAGAACTTGATTGTTTGACTTCGATGTACCTTTTCTCAAAAACTATGCTATGTTTTCTCGTAAACTTTTTTTATATGATGTAATACTTAGTATAGATTAATCTGAGGTTATGAATTGTAATCAAACTAAAGTGAAAAAAATGTTATGGGGCAAAAAAGTGAGAAATTTCATGATTTTTTGGGTACTTTAAAACTTATTTTATTTTTAAAAAAATCTAACAGTTATTTAAAAAAACTTTTAACCTCAGATTAATATATAAGGTTGGTATAATACACACAGAAATTTTAGAGATGATCTGATCAGTAGTTATTGTGAAAAGGTACATTGAAATTGGCCAATTTAACATTACCGATATACAACATACTGAACCCCCTTAAGTAAAACCTTAGTGGGAGTATGATATTTATTTAAAAAACAAAATACTGATAATTTGTTATGTATTTAAAATTACTTTGTATTATAATTTGTATATATTAATCCTTTTACAGTTAGAACAAGTTGGGGTGAAACTAGACTAAATACTATTGAGCATTAAAAAATACTTAACATCTATTGAGATTAAATTAAAATTTTACGATTTACAAGTAACATCTATTGATTATTTAATGAATGACCATTCTTAGTTTATGAATTAGGGTGGTTTGGGTTTTCCTGCCTCAAATTCTAGCAGTCTTCAAAGCTAATTTCAGAGTTTTCTAAACAGCCACCAAATGAAATGTTTGCTATGGGCCTTCAAAGATCCATAGCAAAAACTTCTTTTGGTGGCTCTTTTTAAAAAATTGGTGAAATCATTTTTTTTTAAATTTTATATTACCTTATAAAAATATAAGGTGATGAAATAATTGAAACGAGGTCAAACTCCAAAATGGAGATTTTGTATTTTCTACATATTTTGAGGAGTACAGATTCCAAAAAAAGTGTTTTTTTTAAACATTGGTCACACTTGAACTAAAAGAAAAAATAGACTATGAGTTTGGTTTACAAGTTCCTATTACTTGTTGGACGTCATAATAAGATTTCCTGTCATAGAACTTTGTTTTAAGGTTATTGCTGAAAAATGAAAATAGTTACAGACTTTAAAAAATTACACAAGTTCCTACTGTGGAAGGTAATAAGGTTTTTAAAAAAAAAAAAAAAATCGTGATTCACAAAGTGTAGTTGCCATAGAACTATTTAGGTTTTAAAGTTATTGAAATTATCTTATAAGGATGTATAATTTCTTTAAAATGTACTATTTTTTAGTGTTATTTGAAACTACAGTTATTTGAAAGTCGTGTAATGTGGTCACTCCTTTTTCTTCTAATAATATGTGCTTTTACTTTTCAATTATTGTACATGTCCATGTTTCTTTTAAAGGGGTGCTGCCCATGTTGGGACAATCAAAGCTCTAAGGGAAGCTGGTATTCCTATTGATATGGTTGGAGGTGTGAGCATCGGAGCTTTCATGGGGGCGCTGTGGTGTCAGGAAAGTGATATGATCACTATGACACAGAAAGCAAGAGAATGGTCACAGGTTGGTTCATACTATTATAGGCTGTGATAAATAGTTTTTATATGACTTCAGGACCGTATTTCTTAATAGGCTAAGCAGGCTGTAGGCCTAGAGCGGCGAATTTTTGGGGGCGGCAAATTTTACGACGAATTACAGCGACCTTTGACATAAAAAATTATTAAAAAGATACTATTTAAAAAAAGAAGACAAATTATTTACATTTAGGTAAATTAATATATAGTTCTAATATTTAGTAGCAAGCATGGCCGCTACGAGATCAATTGCACCCTCTACCTCCGTATTTGGAAGTTGAAAGAAAAATTGTAAAAACAGTTTTCAAAAAATTCGCTTTTTATTTCGTTTTCAATTTGTAGTGCACAGCTGATTCTTATATGTAGACAGAAGAAACATTGTCAAGAAAACTGTATCTGGGATAATACAATGGAAATGGGGGAAGGAAAACACCATTCAGAGGCCGAACAAAAAAAAAAAGCAGAAAATCGTCCGTAGCCTACATGCGGCAAATCTTTAAATCCGGCCCTGTATGACTTATTAGTGGTTAATGTCCTCACACATTGGTAGGAGGATTTGCCATTTTGTATTTTCTTTCGTGGTCTTTGCTGCCAATCTTGGTATTACTGACTTATCAGTTGAGATTCCACTCCTACTTCCAGAAATATGATTATTTAAGCTGTTAAGTAAAATATGCTTAAACAATAAGCTTAATATGCTTTCGTATAGCAAAACAGGTAGTAGTGTTTTATTTCTGATGACGTGTTTGTTTCAAGAGAGCCAGTATTGAACTAACTTTATTATTAACGCAATAAATACAGTTAACAAGTACAGTTATAGTTATTATAGTATGTACACAGAAGGAATGATAATGATTATTGAAATCTATCTTACATTTGCAGAAGATGAATTCCTATTGGCGACAAATACTTGATCTTACATACCCAGCAACTGCTATGTTTACTGGTGAGTAATAGTTTTTAATGATTAAAAAAATTAGAAGAAACATTTTTAATTTTAAATAAATTAAAAAAATTTAATAAACTTTATTATTTTTTTCTTACTATACTACTCTCAAACTATCATGAATTAAGTCATTAAAATGCTGTACCACTCTTGCAAGAACATTAAACTGTCTTAAAAACATTTAACAGTTTTATATTCGTTTTTTGTCATGCAAGAGTGCTATAAGCATTTGAGTGGGTTTGTTTATATGGTTTAAGATGGTCCACATGTATGACTGAGGTTATAACATGTATGACTGAGGCTTGGGTTATAATTGTAAGAACTATACGGAAGACAGTGCTGTTTTGAAAAGTTTTACTTCTGAAATGTAATTCCTTTCTATTTTTTATAGTCTGTTTTCAGTGTATGGAATGAAAGAAATATAATGCTTTTCAGTAGTAATTTGTTCTTTTTTTCATCTAATGCCTGTGGAATGTTAAATCATGTTTTAAATTTTGCGAGTACATGTTAATTTGCTTTTTGTTTGTAAAGACACTTTTAAACTGGATCTTGTATTATGCCTGCAAATACTAATAAAAAAAATGCTTTAATGTATTTCAGGTGCTTGTTTCAACCGAACAATTCATGAAGTGTTTGGAGAGAGGCAGATTGAAGATTTGTGGCTCCCCTACTTTACAGTTACGACTGACATTACGGATAGTAACATGCGAGTGCATACTCATGGTATGAAACTTTCTTAGTAATTTGCTTTTTTGCTGCTTTGAATGCTGTTAATAGCTTTTTTTTAGTTCATTATTAAATGCTTGAGCAAGTTTAATATTTTAAATTTAAATTATTATGGATTATAATATTTTTAATTCCTTAGGAACATTTAGATAACATTTAATTACATGCTGAAATATATTACAATGTCTTTATTAACATTGCATTTAAAAACTAAACCATCTATTCATGATGAATGTAATTTGTTTATTACATAGTGTTAGTATCTAAAGTTGTTTTACCAAGTAAAGTAACCTTAAGGTAGATATTTATAAAGATAAAATTTCTTTTATTTGTGTATTTTGCCAAAAACTAAACATAGTTAATAATTGTTCAATTGAAATCTGTTATGATGAATATTATATTAAAACTGTTATTTACATAAATGAAGCCTTTTTATTTTTTAATAAATTGATCTAACTACTATTATGTTAAGAATAAATACTAAGTACTATTATAGTATTTTAGCTCTTTTAGTTTGCTATTTTAACCAGCATTGCTTTTTTCTTTTGTTAACCTTTTTTTCTGCTCTCTTTTTGTTTCAATGTCAATCTTTGTTCTTTCTTTTTCGTTGATTTTTATTGTCCTAACACTTCCCCCACTATTGGGAAAGGGAGGTATTTTAATAAGTTAAACTTGTGTGGTTATAAAAACAAATTATTAATCAAATAACGCTTAGTGAAACATTTTCTGTTAATTTTAAAAAAAGTATTTGGTGATGGAAATAGATAATTTTCTGTGGGGTAGGTGGCAATCCAAATTTATGTGTCACTGGCTGAAGTTAGGCTTTTAATATATTTGCATGATAAAAGTTAAAGACTTCCCCTTTTAGCTTTTATATATTAATACATTTAGAGCTAATTTACACTAGGCAAAATATTTATATAAGTTATTGTGTTAGATTAGATAACAATTTTTTTTTGTCTCTAATGGTCCCATTTCTCTAAAAATGATAAAATTAGGGTTAATAGTTTTGTGTTTATCCTTGTATTTTGTTAACTTTTATCTTTGTAAACTTGAAGTTAATGTCTTCATAGGTTAATTTAAGTAATGCTTCATACCTTATATTGTGGTGCTATAACCAGTACAATTTTAGACTTTTTCTTCCCTTTATACTATATATTTCTTAGTTTTAAAAAAGTTCATGTAATGTGTATGGCTGCTTTCTTTGTCTAATAGCATCTTCTAAGCCATATTTTGCATGTATTTTACTCCTGCCTAGTTTACCAGTTGTTACGCCTTTCAAAGTTATTTTCCAAAATTCTTAGATGTTCTTTTAATTTGTAGATGAATATTTGAATTAAGTCTTTTATGCGGTGTAGTTTATTAGTATAGAAATGTCTTAATAATTAGTTATCGATATTTAATACCAATTATCTGTAAGTTTATTCTAGTTTTACACATATTTATTTTGAATAATTTTCTAATAGTTGAATATTAGTCATAATTTATTTATAAACTTTAAAGTTTTCTTTAATGTATTTAAAACCTATCATTTAAACCACCCATTAAATGTTTTATCCATTGGTTTGATTCATTTTTTACCTTAATACTAATTATAAATAAGTATTATCATTAGCATGTAAACTAAGTTTAAATCATTGTAAAATTTTTAAGCAATAGTGGCAGTTTGATTAAGTACTGAGGTCCCACAAGGTCTGCTTTTGTAATCTTTGTTAATCTGTTGCAATGAAGTATTTCTTAATTACTGTGAATCCAGAAATTGCTGAAGAATTAATCAAGCTATAGGCACTTGTAGTTGCGTCCAGAAAAGTTAAAGTTTGTCAGTTAGAAACATATAGATTCGTCACATTGAAAAACTCGAATTCTCAGTTAATTTAAATAATTACTAAAAATTAAATTTGAAATAATCAAGTCTAAACCGAATACTGAATTGTAAAGAAAATATCTATACTTCTGTTCTTAAATTTGTGTAAAAAGTCATACTATATCTTCTTAAAATATGCAAACAAAAAAGTTAAAGTTTAGCCGAATGTCGAAGTCACGAAAGCGAAGAGCGTCATGAGAAGTAATGGAATGTAAAAAAATTCCTTACTTTGTGACCGCTAAAATTAACTCAGTTACATTTACAGTTACTTTTAGAAAAATCTACAGCGTTACTCTTCGTTACCTGAAAAAAGTAACTGTTACAAGTAATGCATTACTCCAATCCCTTAGTTAGACCATTGTGGGACCTCCTGCATTTCAAACCAACTCCTTGCTTAAGAAACTTAACACAATTACAACACCCCCCATATAATGTGTCTCAATTCAGCCAGTGATGTGTAGCGCTTTGTGTGATTTACAGGGTCACTATGGCGTTACGTTCGGTCGAGTATGTCCCTGTCCGGTTATATGCCACCCATGTGCGACCCACAGGATGGGCACTTACTGCTCGATGGGGGATACGTCAATAACCTCCCAGGTTAGTTTTGTCCCTCCACTTTGCATTAATTCCACTGTTACTTTTATGTGCACGATACAGGGTGTCTTTGGCGCTATGTCCGAGCCAGTATGACCGTCACGGGGCTGTTGCCACCCATCTGCGACCCGGCCAACGGGCATCTCCTAGTAGATGGGTGCTATCTCAATAACGTGCCAGGTATTTATGCATTTCACTTAGGGGGACAAAGGACGGAGCACTTTTTTGTTTACAGGAATCGGAACACTGAATTATTCGTTTGGTTAGAAATATTAACGCTGAATTATTCATTTGGTTAGAAATCAGAACACTGAATTATTCGTTTGGTTAGAAATAGGAAGGCTGAATTATTCATTTGGTTAGAAATCGGAACACTGAATTATTCGTTTGGTTAGAAATCGGAACACTGAATTATTCGTTTGGTTAGAAATCGGAACACTGAATTATTCGTTTGGTTAGAAATCGGAACACTGAATTATTCGTTCGGTTAGAAATCGGAACACTGAATTATTCGTTTGGTTAGAAATTGGAACACTGAATTATTCGTTTGGCTAGAAATCGGAACACTGAATTATTCGTTTGGTTAGAAATCGGAACACTGAATTATTCGTTTGGTTAGAAATCGGAACACTGAATTATTCGTTTGGTTAGAAATCGGAACACTGAATTATTCGTTTGGTTAGAAATTGGAACACTGAATTATTCGTTTGGTTAGAAATCAGAACACTGAATTATTCGTTTGGTTAGAAATTGGAACACCGAATTATTCGTTCGGTTAGAAATCGGAACACTGAATTATTCGTTTGGTTAGAAATATGAACGCTGAATTATTCATTTGGTTAGAAATCGGAACACTGAATTATTCGTTTGGTTAGAAATTGGAACACTGAATTATTCGTTTGGTTAGAAATCGGAACACTGAATTATTCGTTTGGTTAGAAATTGGAACACTGAATTATTCGTTTGGTTAGAAATCGGAACACTGAATTATTCGTTTGGTTAGAAATAGGAACGCTGAATTATTCATTTGGTTAGAAATCGGAACACTGAATTATTCGTTCGGTTAGAAATCAGAACACTGAATTATTCGTTTGGTTAGAAATTGGAACACTGAATTATTCGTTTGGTTAGAAATCGGAACACTGAATTATTCGTTTGGTTAGAAATCAGAACAGTGAATTATTCGTTCGGTTAGAAATTGGAACACTGAATTATTGGTTCGGTTAGAAATAGGAACACTGAATTATTCATTTGGTTAGAAATCAGAACACTGTTTATTTAGAAATGGGAACACTGAATCAATTTTTTTGATTAGAAATTAGAACACTGATTTTGAATTGTTAGTTTGGTTATGAATCAGAACACTGCTTTTAAATTTTTTGTTTGGTTAGAAATCGGAAATATTGCTTTACTGCTTTTAAACTATCAGTTTGGTTTCAAATTAAACACTGCTTTTTGAATTGTTTGTTTTGTTAGCAATCGAAACTGTAATTAAGATTTGGCGTATCAATTAGTGTCCAGCACTGTGTATAGTAGAGCACCTATTTTTTTTAGAATGGGAAAACTGTTTTAGAATTGTTTGTTTGTTTAGCAATGCAAATTGTAATTGGGAGTAATAATCAGCCCTGTTTATAGTGAAGTAGTATTTATTATTTTTGAATCAGAAAACCTTATTAGAATGACCAGTTCAACAATTTTTCACAGATTCAAATGTATGATAAAAAAAGGCAGCTTTTAATTAATATTTCACAAACAACTATTACAACCAATGTCTAAAATTGTCCTAGTATCACTAACAGTTGTTGCAGAAATCGAAACACTGATTCGCTGGGTTAGCAATTAAACCTGAAATTAAGGTTGGGAGTATAGATTAGTCTTCAGGACAGTTTATAGTGGATCACTTAATTTTTCTACAATCAGATCAGTGCTTTAGAATGACCAGTTAACCAATTAATTTTCGCAACAAATCCAATTGTCTGATAAAAAAAAAAGCCTGATCTTAATGTATTTTTCACAAGCAAGAATTACTAGGTGTAAAGTTTTTCTAAATTGAGTACTTTTAGAAAAGTGAGAGAGAGAAAGAGAGTTGTTTTTGTAATAGACAACCATTAACTGAGTTTCACCTGTGCAGTCAGTGAATTTAGATTAGTCCTAGCACTTTTTTTTAATCAAGGTGCAGATTTTAATTTAAAAGGCGTTTTAACTTCACTAACTACAAATTAGAGTTTAATGAGAGAGTAAAGTCTGTTTAAATTTATTGTAATACCTAGGTACTACCTATTAGTAATATATTTTTCTTAAAAAATATAATTTCCAAGCAATTGTTATTCTGTATACAGTTGAAAATTCACTATGAATTCTCCTTAATAAGATTTCTAGCAATTATCTAGCAATTTTTCAAAAAATATTTTTGTCGTGTTACCATAAAGTCATAAAGTATAGCAACTAGGATAATGTATGAGTTTGATCCCTCTCAATTAATGAAATTAATTAATGAATGTAAAATTATAAAAATTGTATTGTTGCTATCAATGTACTTCGAATGTGTACATCAGTTCTTCAACTCTCAAGTGGCATTGATATATTTGCGTTTTCATGTATAACTGTCATATCAAAATTGACCTTCACAAGATCTTATATTTTTCTATAATTTGTTGTACAGATTTGTTTAAGTTTAGGAATTATTATCAATTAACTTGTACAGTTTGAAAAGTAAATTTTTTTTAGCTGATGTTATGCGAGAGATGGGTGCCGAAACAATTATTGCCATTGATGTTGGCAGTCAAGATGATATTGATCTCACCAACTATGGAGACACATTAAGTGGTTGGTGGCTGCTATGGAAGAAATGGAATCCATGGTCTTCCCCTGTGAAGGTATAATTACTTGGGATTAGTTTTATTTGCAATTTCTTGCATTTCAGTTGAACAAACTCCATTATGTTATTCTTTTTTAGTAAATGTACTGAACAATATGAAGAAAAGCTTACAACTGTGATAGCAATTGTTTATGTAATTTCTATTTAAATTTATGCTGAGGGTCTAAATACTAATTTAATATCATTTGCATTCAAAATAGAACTATTGAATCTCAAAAACAGTTTTAGAAAATCACATGTGCTCAAAAATTACGCCTTATCAATCTTATAAAATTACTAACATTAGTTTTGATTCTTAATATTTACTTATTGATAGGACAGTTTTATTAAATTATTAGAAAAAAAATTGCATTCTTATTTGCTACATAGCATATATGCTTGGTGTAAGTTATACATAGCCTATTTTATAAATAAAGAAATTGGCTTAGTTAAAACTGCATATATGTTTTTTTAAGAAAAATTCTGAATGTTTTGTTTATTTACTAAAGTGGTTGTTGTTTAGGTTCCTAGTCTTCAAGAAATTCAGTCCAGATTAGCCTATGTTAGTTGTGTGAAACAGCTAGATCAAATAAAACGCAGTGACTACTGTACGTACATCAGACCTCCAATTGATAAATACAAAACTTTAGCATTTGGAAGCTTTGACGAAATAGCTGTAGGTACCTTTTTTAGTATTTAATATAACACTATTCATGCATGTAATATATTGTACTTCGATTTTTATATTTTACTGACTCTTTGCAGGATGTTGGGTATAATCATGGAAAAACATTATTTCCGTCCATGAAAATGGGCCACAAATCATTACATAATTTATTGCATAATGAAATGAACAAAGAATTTCAAAAGGTACTTTTCTTTTTTTATTTTGCATAATCTTCTAACTTGCTTTTTATTTAAATGATGCACATCACATGTATTTTTTCTTATTTAAAGACATTCTTAGACATCAGAAACCTTTTGGTATGAATTGGTCATGTACTAACAGGATTTTCCATACAGAAAATTACTTTTTTTTAATCTTCTGGTGAACACTGTAATAATTGTGTACATTAGTAAAAGGGCGAATGATCTATGTTGTCATATGGAATTGACCTTTTTACTACTAATGCACAGAATTAAAGCCTGTTTTTATATTTAAATATCATTAATTTAATGTTTGTATTAAAAAAAAATTCAAAAAACTAAAATAATGTTTATTATTATTTTTTTAGTTACTTTTTAAGAGCCTGCAACATAAAGCTTAAAATTTTTTTTCCAGAAAAAGACTCTAAAGAATGCATCCTTTACCGATCTAGCAGAAATGGTGTGCCAAATAAAAAGACCTCTTTACAAAGGATATGATGGTAATAATACTCTGCCCTGCATTTTCCCATTAAATAAGAATATTAAAATAATGCCATTACAATGGTAATTAAATTGGTTGATAAATTTAATTCGAAACCATATTTGAAGATCAAAATTACAGTGCATGTATTATAATAGCATAACATTGAAATATAATTTTTTCCACTAGATGATTGTGAAGATGATATGTTTGACCGCGATGTAGCAGGCTACAATTCCGAACCAGAACCGAGCTTATTAGGAGACACAGATAAAGTTTGTTGCTTATAACTAACATTCTTATATGATTAATAACTTTCTAATTAATAAATATATAATATCTACAAATAACTTTCTAAACAGGCCTTAACCCCTTCACTCTGAAATTTAATTTTGCTAGAAAGAGCCTGTAGACCAGGCTAGCAAAGCTGTTGCTTCTGCTGAATGACTGTCAGTCCCATAGAGCTAATTGCATTAGTTTTGAAATCTTAACTTTGACAAAGAATTATTTTTCCATGTGATCCCATTTTTACCAAGTATGGGAATCATTATGTCAATTAAAAAGAAAATAACATCTGGTTACTTAATTATTAATGGAAAGTTTTAAAATAGTGCTGCCATCTGCTGTTTATATATATGGAATTTTAAAACTTTAAAAATATGTAATTGAATAACTATACTAAAACCGACCTTAAGTTTGCAGCAGAGAAATGTACTGCACGGAGGAAACTGGGTAAACAACGCAGCTGGCACTCTTACTGATGCTAAACTAATAAAAATAATAAATTTAAGTTTTGAAATAACAAATGGATTGTTTATTGAATGTGAAACACCTTTTTTTATTCGATTCTCGCGCTCGAAAATGAGAACTATTTACCCTTTTTATCGTAGAATATTTGTATACTGCAAACTTAATGTCGGTTTTACTGTAGACAACATTTTAATTTCAAATTTGTTTTATTTTGATGTTATGTTGATTCCCATACATAGGGAAAAAGTATTAAAATTTCAAAGCAATACTTCCGCGGAAGTTGGGATTCCAAAACTAATGCATTAGCTCTATGGGACTGACAGTCCCTCTTCTGCTGTTTACTGTAGAAGTGGATGATATACTCCTGGTCTTTGAGGATGTAATTGATAGGATGTAATACCTTTTGTACATCCTGTTAGTGAAAGATGTTGTATTGTAATATATCTCAATGCAATAATGGTGGGGAACATATAAACTTATTTTTGAATTAAGAGGCAGATACTCATGATTTTCTCAAAAATGCAGACTAACACTATTTGGTGATAAAGTGATGAATAATTAGTCTATTTATGAGATTCATTAATTAAAATTGTATAGAGTTTAATTTAAAAAAAATCTGACAGGTGGAGCATTAAATCGCACTTATTATATGAGAATTGCAAAAGAAATTACAATTTAACAGTCTTCTAAAATGTTAATTATATAATTATTTCCCCTAGTAAATAGTGTTAGTTGCATTTTTAGCAAATTTTCATGAGTATTCATTTCATACTAAAGTACTACTACTATTAAGTTTAAAAGTTTCCCCATAAGAATTGTATAGCAATCTCTTTACATCTTAATATGATTGCAATGAGTAACTTTTTAAAGCCTAAACGTCACTTAAAAGTTCTTATTGAAGAAAAAAAAACGATTTGTGTTTTTCCATTTAATATTTCAGACACAAACCTTAGTTTTTAGAGATTTTCGTTTTGTTTTTCCTAAAATTATAATGTATTTTATTTCTAAATGCGATTTTATGAAATTTTTTAGGAAGATGCTGAGGACTATTCATCATCACACCATGACGACATTGGTTCATTATCAGATGTTGAATACTCAACAGAAAGAGAGCTTTGATACTTAAATTGAGATTTTACAATAAATGCCTATTTATCAGTTTATTTAAAGAACTCTTCATTCTATGTTTTTTCATTTGCCAAATAGTCGTTCTGAAAAACATTTTGAATTTTTGTGATGCAATGAACTCCATGTAACATAATCCAAAGATTCTATGTTGAGTGTAGTTTTTTAAAATGTTATTTGTATAGATTATTTATTATGTTTTTCCAGTATTGAATATATATTTTGTTGCCATTTTTATGCGTGTAATAAATGTTTGAATATAATGTATTTGTGAATTATTAAACATGTAATTACTTTATATTTGCCATTTCAGTTATAACTGCTACAGGCAAGGCAGCTCAACCTTCATATAAAAATGGATATAGACTTTTCTTGTCTCATATTATAAATTTTTCTATTATTTCTAATCGGTTAAAATTAATATTGAGTATTTAAAAAAAATGGATTGAAATTTTGAGGTAAAAAAATTGAAAATTTCGGGATTTTTTATTTAACTTCCCTCCGTAGTTTTTTCATAAATGATTTGCAAAAACATTTCAAATAGTAAGTTAACAAAACTTCCAAATCTCTGAATAAAACATTAATTTAATTCTTCAATTTAGTGGGAAAATGTGATTCAAAGTTAAGAGAGTACATATTTAAATAATTGAGTGATTTTGCTCAAATTGTGCATTTATCTTTAGGTGAAATATTAATGTATCCTGTGATTCAATTATTATAAATATTATTGAGCTTAATGAATTAAGTAGAATTATGTTCAGATTACATTCTGATATAATTTATTAGATTCTGAACAGATTATGTTCTCTCTAAGACCTCAAAACATAAAATAAAAAAAAAGATATATATTTGCTATTTATCTCTTAATATGATTCACGACAGCGTTGGAAGCGGCTACAGAGGTATAGGAGAGGTTTAAAGTTAGGTTTTATTTTACTCTGTGTGTTAGTTTATTGTTTTGAAAGTGTAAAATTGGGAAAAGGTTCACAGGTGATATTTGTGTCCATTTAAACTTAATTTACAACTTATTTTTATTGTTTACATTGCCATTTCACAACTAACTGTCATCGTAGCGTCATGCCGTGTGCTAAGACAGTTGGAAAGCGAAACTGTTATTAATCTAGAGCTGAAATCTAATGTCCGTTTTCGTTCGATTGATTGTTTGGTAGACATATATTTTTAGGCTTGTGTGCTTGGTCAGAGACCCGCTTATAAACCTTCGTCAAGCAAGGCAGACATGCTTGACAGATGCTGCCATCTATCGCGCGCCAACACCAAAATTTAGACATGCCCCTGAAAAAGGGGAGGGAAATAGTCCCCAGGGACCTGTACCCGTGGGAAACTGCGCAATGACCGCCTACAGGACTTTCGGACCCAATAGATTTAACGAGCACGTACTCCGCATATACTCGACAAACACCAACATCCGTGCCTTATCGGGATTCGAACCCGGAGCCAGAAGCTCCAAAGGCTAGCTCACTAAAGGTTGCGTCTTTGATTGAGAGAAGCTCGGAATCTTTCTCCAATCTTCTTCTGTGGCGCCATCTAGCATTTGTGGAAGGTAGTAGAAGATGGCCCTTATTCCTTAGAGATTTCTGCATCTATTGTGTTCATAGCTGTTCAGTTCGTACTTTTTAGATTTTTTGTAAAATTTATGCCTATAAATTGGTGTTCTTTATGTATTTCATAAACTTCTATTCGTATATAGATTTTTTTAATACAGAACTTAATTTGTTTAAATATACTAAAATTACAGTTTTCCTTGGCCCACTCCTGTAAAGTTTTATGCATTTTTAAGAGAACACAAACAGATTCTGAAATAATGTTGGAAATAGGTATTTATGGCTTTAGGGGGGGGGGATTTACTTTTGGTGTCATAAGACACCAAAATAGAGACTCCAGATTAACAATATGGCAGGCATCTAAAATTGCACTTTTATTTCCTTTTTTACAAGGTTATTTGCAACCGTATACCACACTTTAACCACTAATACGGCACTATCCGTAGAAACTTAAATGTGGTACACTTTAATAAAATTTCAACTTTACTTTTTTATATTAGTTCACGGCAAAATATAGTGTAACACAAATGCACTTCTTTTACATTTAAATAGTTTATTCGTATATAATTAAAACGTCACTTCTGTGGACACAAAAATCATAACTGTGGGCAAAAAAAAACGGACGTATTGCACACAGTCGTGTGAAATTACTTGTTTTATCCTTGTAAAACATGGTCCGTCATTGTTCATATTTGAAACATGAGTTTAAAAAATTAAGATCTTTGTATCTAGTGCTGCTACACATTAGTAAAAATAGACATTTGATTAGCTTATCTAAGTTCTTTCTTAACCACAGACGTGATGCACCCATCTTGATTGATTACTAAATCTTAAGTTAACCCTCTAATGCATACTGTTGCCGTTTGGCAACAGTTAACATAATCCACTTTATTTTATTAAATTAGAGCTCCCTCTCGACAAATCTGTGTTTTTTCATCTATTACATTCCCTTTTCAAGTTTTAGTTGCTAATAACCCTCATGGATGACAGTAGTAAGAGTGTATTCAAAATTAAAGAGTGGACTTATTAACTTTTGTGAAATTACGTTTTTGGCAGTATTCAAAGTAACAATATAGTACTAAATACAAATAAATTGATGTGAAAAAAAATATAGTTCAAGAGGGTTATTTTAAACTCTATTTATAAGTTTTCTACTCATTCTCATTAAAATTGGAAGTTTGTAGTTGTTTTTTAGATGTGTTGCCGTTTGGCAACATTATGCATTTAGCGCAACTTTTGTTTGCTTTGAGGCCGATTTTTGGACGGAAGCTACTTTCACTTGAATGGATATAACTCTGTTAATTTTATAGATATCAAGACGAAATCAAAAAGAAAATGTTCGGAATGATGCTATAAACAGTTTGACAGCGCACCAAATTAATAAGGAAAGGGGAGATAAAAAAAATCACAACTGAAAAATGAAAATTCGCTTAAAACAGGAGTTTTCGCGCTGAAAATTTGGTAAATGGAAAAGAGACTCGCCTTAAATATTTTTTTCCTGTATAGACAAGTTATAGAACTACTTGCTGTAGAAGTTTAAAGCTTGAGAAAATTAGTAAGGAAGGATTACTTTATTTTTGTACAGTTTTTCAAAACTGCTGAAAATCGCACTTTCGACATTTGTTATGCAGAATATCTCAAAAGGGACTAAGTGAATTTTTTTTAATTGATACACGTACTACATCTTTACAACATAAACAAGTGACATGTCTTATTGTCTTGTATTTCGAGCTGGTTTCAGAGATACAGTGCTTCAAAAATGATCAAAAACCGCATTTTCCCAATTTTTAAGGTTGAATATTTCAAAAAGGGACTGAGTGAAAAAAAATTGAAATTAATACTTGTAGTGGGTAGGGTAGGGTATTTTACATATATATTCCGACTTGTGTGCTTGCTCAGTGAGCCGCTTATAAGTCTTCGTCAAGTAAGACAGACACAGAAAGATTTTTTTACTGTCACAAAGAGAGGAAAATACACCCAGGGCGAAGGCGGGAATCGAACCCGCGCCCGTTACAGCACAATACTTGTAGTACATCTTTATAGCATAAACATGTTAAATAAATTTTGTATTGTATTTCGAACTGGTTCCAGAGATATAGTACGTCAAAGTTGGTCAAAAACTGCACAACAGATCCCTCAAAATGTAACAGTTTTCAATGGTAAAATTCGATGAATTGAATAGGAATACTTAGTATTTAACTGAAATATTAAACGAATTGTTTTACATTTAATAAATTTAATTTAGGTAATACAAATTTAAGCTTAGAATTTTTTTCGTAAATTTGTCTTGTCCAAACCTATTCAGTGAATAAAATCTATGCAGTGCTAAATGCATGGTGTTGCCAAAATGCAACAATTTTAAAAATTGAATTATTTAAATTTCAATGCAGTTAATTTTTTTCCCGTATTTTTTCCATAATGTATGATCATTAAAGATACAAATATATTTTTTTCGGGATTAAAAATACATCATGCATTAGATGGTTAAATGAATAAAAAAAAAGACTTAAAGCTAAAAAAAAAACTGATTTTTTGATTTTGCTATACAATATGGCTGATGTTTTAAAAACTGGGAAAAGGTTTGCAAAAATACAGACTTTAATGAATTATTTATATTCAAATGAAAATAAATTGACATAGATACTGCGTTGTACTGCTACATGTTGCATTTTGAGATTTTTGAAAATGAGTTTTTGTTCATATCAATGGACGTGACTGCAGGCAAACATTGAACACTCAATAAAATAAATACAAGTTAAAAAAAATAAACATAATATTGCATTCCCAAAATGTTTTCTTTTTCATTTCTCTAATTTAAAAAGTGAATTCATATCTTATAAGTTACAGTGGTGGCCAAAAGTGTGGACACTTTTTAAAAGTTTCATATTTTTCAATTTTGTGTGATTACAGAATATATTAATTGTATATCAATTTAAACAATTGTATATCAAATTAAAAGTAATTTAATCTTTATGAGGACCACTATGTGCAGATCGCTTAAGCCGTCTAAGAGACCTTTGTTGCCATATAATCTATATCCATGGACACAACATCATCATCATCAAAGTAATTTCATGTAGAATTAAAAATAAATACAGTATAACAATATCTGTATTACGAATAAGTTATGCAACTAATAGTATGATCTGTCTTAGTTTTGCAAGTCATTGAACCACCAACTTGTATTGTAATTTCAGCATAAGAGAATCCATTGATTGTGCTTGTTTGTTCACATAAAATGAGCATAACTTTATTTGTAATACAGATACTTTAATTCTGTTTTTTCAAGGAAATTCTACATTAAATTATCTTCAACTTAATATTTAAATGTTTGTATTTAAGCGAAATTTAATCGATGCAAGAGCACAGGTAACAGTTGAAAAATATGAAACTTTCAAAAAGTTTTCACACTTTTGGCCACCACTGTATATACAAACTGCCAAAGTCCACGGACATGACGCTCGCGCACACCACGGACATGACATATCACGCTCTGTGGACTAAAACAAACTATAATAAAACAGGAAATCTTGTATAATTCTTTCTGTCCTTTACTCTATAAACTGTATTCTCAATTTTCCTCAAGTTACTTTGCTTTTAAAAGCCTATATTACTTTTAAAACAGACCGGGGCAAGAATGGTTCGTTTTCAAAGTATCCACCCTTAACCATAACAATAATATAGTACTCTGAAATAAATAACGTAAATTATTTATTTTCAATATTTTTTACAAAGTTGTTTGCTATTTGTAATTTTTAGTTAGGTTTGAATATCGTCGCGCTAGAGCTACACGAGGGCTCTTGGCGACGGGCGTCGTATTTTAGAACCACAGTCAAATGATGAGCCGACATCTGAATAGGCACCCAACGCAACCGTTAAGGCAAATCGTACCACAGCATTAGGACTGTGGAATATTTAACGCGTTCTCCCTACACGGGGTAATTCTTATCGGACATTCTTGCCTGCACGGGCCGTTTATACGTCGGCAGTTATTTTGGCGATGCCCGAACCCGAACCTGAGAGACCTTTCGCATGCTAGGGCGAGTGCCTAAACGACTAGGCTCTCCAGCCCCTATTTGCCGTTTTTAATAAAAAAATAATTCTACATTTAAAAATAACTATGCGAGGTCATGAAAGTCACCATTCTGTAGAATGATTCAATCAAATTAATATTCCCACTTCCTTCAAGATGTTAATGTCCTTTACGTTATTATTCAGTCCGTATCAAGAAAGAGAATCCCTGGGATGCGTGCAGAGCCACATAACTTATTTAAAGATCGTCAGATAAATGAGTAAATATTCCATTTTGTTGGAAGTCCTCCCCCCCTCCCCAACGAACTATTCTTCCGTAAATTACTTTTGAAATTAATTCTCTATGTAATTAATCTTTTGTAAGAAATTTTCTCTGCAAGGACGAAAGAAAAAATGAAACTAAAAACTGGAGGAAGAACAAAAGACAACAAAAAGGTTTTTTCTGGGGCTCATCTTCATGAAAAACAGCAAATGAACACGTCAAAAAAATTAATTATAGCTTCTGTAGCAATTCCCTCTAGTTCGTAGACTTCCACGATTTTTTTTACTGTGGGTTGCTTGGCTGTGTTAACAAGCAGACCAGAGGGAGTAGAAGGAAGGAAAAAATGCTGATATGTGAGGGGCAGAGAAATGCAAAAAACGCTTGGAATAAATTATAAAAAGCTGCGTGTAAAGGCAGCAGAAATGAGTTGTATGTGGAAATTCATTAGCATGACTTTTACTCATTATGGTTTGTCTTCGAATTTTCCCCTGGGCTCACACTGAAATAAAAGTACTGTAAGAAAAGATGTTTTTTGAGGGTTTTTTTAGCATTAAAATGTCTTTAGTAGTCTCCCTTTCTTTGTTTTAAACATCATGTACGTTATTGATAAAAAAGGAACTTCTAATTTTCGCTTTTCTCATTTTGAAAGTCTTTTTTTATTGTTGTATATAAGAAACTTATTTTTTTATTAATGGTTGTTTTTTATATTTTAAGGCCAATGATATTAATTTTAGCACAGCTCAACAACATTCTTTTGCGAATACACTACAAATACAAATGTTGTGAATATATTCAATAAATTATATTCATCTTTTACTTGGTGATAGTTGGCTTCTTTAAAAATAAATACGTCTTAATATTACTCCTGTGAAATTTTTTGTTGATATCTCACTTCCTTTCGGTACACAATTTTATAACATTATGTGTATTTTCGTTAAAGTATTAACGTATTTTTTTTAATAAATTGCTCCATATCTACACCAGATAGAGAGAAAAAATACACTATTTTGTTAGAATTTGTTTCAGGTGTATCACAGTTTTCCCTCTACTAAATGCATACAACTAACTTCCTATTAACTGCTTCGCATTTTTACCAGATATAGTCGAAAACCATTAAAAATCTTGTGTTAAAGATATTATAATAATAAGATTGAATAAGCCATAAACGCTTTGAGAGGAAAATAAAACATTAAAAACTTACATTTTATAAAAATATACATAAAAATTTCTCGTTAATTCAATACAGGATTTTCGCTTTTTAAGTTTTAGGTTCAAAATAGTCTGAAAAAGATTATTACAAATCACAATGATGTCAAATTTCGTATAAGTTTTTTTTTAAGGAGGCGGAACTGTGCGAGCACTGCATAAGAAGAAGAAAAAGTTTTACATTTTAAAAACAGAGTATGCTGTAAGCGTCATTACTTAAATGGGTTCGACTACAAATGACAAATTTATCGTAAAGTAACGGCTAAAGTGCAAGTTGCATTTTAACTAACCTTACTGAAATCTGAAACTTAAAAGCTGATGAATAGTTTTTGTGGTAAAAGGACAATTAAATCCGATTTCCTGATTTGATGTGACACTACCTTGTTGTCGTTTATGGGTTTACCCTGTGCTTCAATACAGTTGATATAATCAGTAACATGCGCTTTTAGCTGTTGTTTGACGATTAATTTGTTAGTAAACACTTTTGAAGTTGGAAAATGTGAACCATGGATACGTTTTCTAACTTTTAACTGTGAAACAGTGTCACACCGTGCGTCTCTGTAAAAGTTGTTTTGCTATTACATGACTTTCATAGTAAAAAAGCCAACTTTCAGGGTATATTTCCCATTTTAACCCTTTCAGTCCCAGTGATGCCATTTGGCATCATCACTTTCAATATTTTTTTCAAATTTTTTATGTCCCGTTACGACATCCAAACACACATCATTCGATTCTTCACACTTTGCTCTATCAGACAATATTTTACTTTAATCTCAATATAAGTCAGAACTACTATTTTTTTTATTTTGAAAATAGTCAACAAGCGTTTCTCTTGAATTTTGATCAGTTCACTTCAGTTCCACATATTTAAAACACAATTTAAACTATTTCGGTTAAAATAATTACTAAATTTTTTTTACTAATATGGTCAGATACCTTAAAATATATAACTCGAAGTGTTTTTAGGTAACATATATTTTTTTATTTTGTTGTTTTCCACAATTAAAAAATTTTGGCATTGATTCAAAAACCATATAAAAAATTAAAATGAATTTTTTTTTCTTGCGGAATTCGTATATTTGACCTAAAATAAGCTTATTTTGTGAATATCAGATGTTTCTGTAGTGTAGTATTTTTTTTTGGGACTGAAAGGGTTAAAGATGAATCGTATATTTTTTTTCTACCAAAAACCTTTTTTGTTAAGAAATATCATAAGTGACTAAAATAAAATTTAATCTTAAAGTAATTAAAATTTCAAAATTTTGATTCAATTTTTTTTGAAATATTAAACATTGTTTTATTCTTCTTTTTAAAATGTTTAAGTCTTTATTTGTGCAATATAAAGTCGTTTTCTTGGTTATTTCTTCACTTTTGACCTCAAAATGTGGCGCTCAAGCCTAATCTCAATGTTTTCATTTTGTAAGTAGTTTTATGTTTGTTATCATTTATTTTAGTTTTAGCCAAAGTTTCATAAATTTTAAAATTTGTTTTATAATAAATAAATCTTATAGAATTACATATAAAAAAATTATACTTATATATTGAGTAGTTAAAAAAATTATATGAAATCGCAAAATATGCTTCGAACGTTCGGAAATTTTGAAGTTTAAGACTTACGACCCCTTAATGGAAAATCACTTTAAAAATGATAACCTAAGTAACGCATCGGGCGTCTCTGTAAAAGGTGTTTTGCTATTACAAGACCATTATAGTAAAAAAGCAAACTTTCAGGGTAGTTATATTTCCTATTTAAGAAATGAATCGTGGTTAACTTAGAAACAGTCATTTAGCAGAAAATTGCTAGCATTACCCTTAATTACCGATATTGACACTAATGGCTCACATACTAATTTTTCACAAGGTAAACGGTGGAATTTACGTTAAATGTTTCCAGGGCATACCGTTACAAGAACGATTTTTTTCTCCAGAGAAACATGACTTCATATACAGACATCCTTCTATGTTTTTGCTGGCTGTTTTTTTACCTGGTCGTATTTAAAATAATATTGGAACTTATATAACTTATATTATAAATACATTTTGTTAGCAAATATACCGAAATGAAGCTCAAGTCACACCAAATTCTAAGCAATCTGTCCAAAATCTTGCTCCAGAGATCAACTTTTCAATCTTTATAAATCAACTAACCCAGTCCCCTACCGTTCCCCATCTAGATTAGATCCCCGACTAAATAATCCTAGGCTGGAAATTCCGGGTACAAGCCCTACGCCACTCGACGCGTGCAAATCCCCGACGCCCCCGGATTACAAGCCCCGATATCCGGAGACTTAGCGGTCGAAGCGTCCGACTAGAAATATCGGGGATTTTGACTCCTTTTTTCCAGTCGGGAGGGACTGTTGTGCCTCCCTCCAGGGAGCTCCCGTATGCCACCTGTCGAAGTTGGTTTGGGGCGATTGCAATGTGGTGATGTGCTTGGTTAGGTTGAGGGGAATGAGATGGTAATGGGGTGGATGGATTTTTTTGTTTTTGGATTGACGAATTATGTTGCAATATAAAATGTGTTGAAACCGTGAATTCTGTTCTCATAGAACCAAAAAATACTACAAGCAAGCGCAATCTGTGCAATTTATTACTTTTATACAACTTGCAATTTAATCTTTCAGAATCCGGCAAATGAAAAACAACAACAATTAAAACGTAATAAGAAAATTTTATTGAAATCGTGTAATGCGGTGTTTGGAAGTGGTGATGTGCTTGGTTAGGTTGAGGGGAATGAGATGGTAATGGGGTGGATGGATTTTGTTGTTGTTTTTGGATTGATGAATTATGTTGCAATATAAAATGTAATAAAACCGTGAATTGTGTTCTCATAAAAGTTACAGTTAATACAGTTAACAGAGAATACAGTTAAAATAATGGTAACTATGTTATGCGAATTTGTCCAACCATGTTTTCAACAGAGCCCTTTTATATTTATGGACCCCTTTAAACTATTTCCATACGAAAAATCATTGATGAATTATCTTTTGCAATTTCAAAGAATATTTTTAAGTTTCTGTTTAAATAAAACAAATCATTGCTAATCATTCCTTAAATCCCACCGCCATTCTTTCCTTTTTTATTCTCAACTAATCTTACTATAACAATGTCATTTAACACAAACCGAATTGACTAACCACATTTAAAACAATTCAATTGAGAAGGGAGGGGGGGGGGGAGAGAAATAACTTTCCTATCACCTCCCTCCTACATTTTATATTTTAGCCCCCCCCATTTTATACAAAAAGTCAGGGTAGTGTACAAAACGACCCCCTCTTCGAAAAGGGAGGGGGGAGTCCCAGCAGGCTCGTTACAGCTCAACGCCCGCTGAGTGCTTCTCTACTTAATTAAATTGATTGCGGCGCATGCGCAAGAATCTTTTGTGAAAGGCCCCCTTTTGTGACCAAGAGGGATTTGGAGCAAAGACTTGAATGAATTAGACCAACATTCTAATAATAAAAGACTGGTTGGGTAGGGGACCAAGATGAACTGCTGAATTGCTAAAATGGGTTGATACATTTGGCGAATTATTGTCACGTTGATGTATAAATTAATATGTTTAATAGCAGTATAAATTTATTTCCTTAGAATATGACTTCTAGTTTATCTTCATCTCGGATTCAAGGTAACCGCTTTTAGGGTTGTCTTCGATGCAGGAGCAAGGAAGCTTCGCGTCGAAGCTCGTCAATTAGTTGCAATTTCAGTAAAGTATTTTTTAAAAGTTATTATTAGTTATATCTATAGATTTTTTTATATCAATACACATGCATGAAGTATTTCGCGGCCTATCTGAAACCGATACAATTAATTAGTATATGCCAGGTCTCCACTAGCCATTGAATCAAATCCACGTGACTGGTGAAACCATGTTGGTCCCCTTTTAGGTTTGCCAATGCAGGGTCTATCTGTAAATGAAGTCCTTGATTTGGTGACTCCAAGAATCGCCACATTAATCAGAGCTTTCGGAGTCTCCCATCGGGCATGGAGTAAAGGGAATGGGGTATTCTCTAGACGGTGGACGTAGTGGAAATCATTGTTAGAAATCTTGGCGTTTTTATGTGAGAGCGCAATGAAAGTTGTGATTTATGGTATAAATTGTAGCGGGTTTTTATTGTTTTTACGAGGTTTATTATCGAGTTTGGTCAAAAAATAAAGTTGCTCACCATGGTCAAAAATAAAGTTCTGTCAAATTTTTATTGAAAATGATGAAAGAAGGTTTATTGTTTTCAGAGAATGTTTTTTATGCATTTCAATAGCTAAGGACTAAAATTAGGTTATGCCCACATGAAGATTTCAATTAAGTTTCTTATTATCTTCATGTGGGAATAACTTGTTCAAAAGAAAGATCCTGGTGAGATTCTCAAATGGGCACGACCTCTTTATGTACATATAGATTCATTGAATTATTTTAATTAGGTAACTGGATAAAACAGTTAGAGGTACATCGTACATTTTGCCAATAAGTGAAACTAGGGCAAATACAGTGTTAATTTATAAATATTGTATACTTTTCAGTAAAGTGTAATTTAGGTGTGCACACTGCTTACAAGACTTTACAACAAAATTTAAACTAAAGGTGTATTATATTAATCTGATAAAACCTAAAAAATGCTTATTTAGTGTGAATAATGTGATTAACTATTAAAAAAAACTATATAACTACAAAAAATAGTCACTGCATTGCAGATGTGTCTTCATATTAACATGTTTACTTTTTTGTTTATGTTTTACCGAAATGAGAAAATCACTTTCATGATAACAGTAATTATACTTTTCCTTTGATGTATTTTTTTTAAAGAAAATTATTACTATTGAATTCACTGCCACCAATACTAGACAACTTTTGCAATTTTCTTTTCCAATTCATCTGCAAACCACAAACCAATAAGATAAAAAAACGCATTTTTTTTCTTCAGATAATTGTTCCAATAACTGTTCTATTGAGCCTTATTCATCATTACTCCCTAATAATATTTTTATAATTCAAATATAGATGAATATCAAACCATACATGAATGAGATGAAAGATCCATACAATACCACCGACAAAAGCCGAACCCCACACCCGAAAACCGGGGGTGGTACAAATAACTCCTAAATACAAAACAAATGAGACCTCGACTTAGAGGATAGCGTGGCAGATGGCGAAACCAGCGCATCCTAGCTAGGGCGACTTTTTGGGGCGGTCCGCTTACGGGGGTACACACAATAGCCCCAGAAAATGAGACCTAGGGGGGTACACTGGTTATACCACCGTAAATCACCGACCGTAACCATCGATGCACTTAATGACAGGTTGAAGCGATATAGATCAAGCTGATCCTAATTCCCCCTCCCCATTTTTTATGTATCGGTCCCCCCCTGTTATACCTGACCCTCTTTTTTAATGGTGAAGTTGGTTTGGAAAGTGGAAAATCGCTCGTTTGGCAGACTTTAAAGGTTTGGCTAATGAAGGAATTTATTTGGGGTTTTAAAAAATGGTGTTTGACAATTCTCAGTAAAAATTTGAAATTTGACATTAGGCTCTGTCTTAATCTACAATGTAAAACAAGTTTACTTAAAAAGAGAACATGTGCGTTCTGAAGTTTTCTTGAGTTTTTGTACACTAAAAAAAAAAGAGATAATTTTGTGTTTAAAATAGTTCACCTTTCTTCAAAAATTAGTATTTTTCATGTCGAGCGGTAAGTACATAGCTTTTAATCCTTGTAGAGTTGCTTTTTTTAAAAGTAAAAATGAGGATTTCGGTTAAAAACTAATATTACATTTTTAAATATTATCGAAACGCATACATGTGTTTATGAATACCCCGATCATTTTCCGACTGACGACGTTAAAATTCAGTTAATTCACACTCAGTGAATTAAAAATTTAATGCATTTAAACATTTAAAACACGCATAAATAACACAGTAAAGCTGAAAAATTCCCAACGTAATATATACACTTCTCCAAACACCAATATACATACTACAAATTATTGCAGATGCTTCAAATAGAAATGAATTTCAAGACTAAACACATAAAGTGACGATTAACCTGTTATGAAAATTTTCCATTTGGCGCTTTTTGGCATTATGGCAACCCCCCTCCCCCTCCAAGTTAGCGGGTCCTGGTGAAAACAAAAGCCCCCCATAAAGGATAGCGTGTGTACACAGATGAATATACTCAATGAAATATTCATCGAGATGCGGACGAAGCTTTTAGAGTCAAAACCTCGGAGTGGGGGGATCATTTTGCCCCGCCCTCATCACGGGCCTGAAGAGTGGGCTCGGGCCATCTGGCCATGCTTTTGGTTCCGCTGTCGTCGCCTCGGACTGTCATTTGGCGATATTTCAAGTTGACAATGCTTAATGAATTGATTGTACGGAAAGAAATACAAGATCGAGGTATTTTTACATGTGGTTAAGTTCGTAAACCAAGGATGTTTGGCGAAATATACACACAGATATTCCAATTCAGCAAAGTATTAATGCAGACTTCTTAGTAATTCTGAGAAGTCTGGATGTAAAAACACAGGTTTATGAACTGTTATTGTTTATTTCAAATTTAAAGTTAATGTTAGGTATATTGTTAGCATTTGACGTATATTAAATATAATTAATTAAAAAAATACTCTTTTATTGGTTATTTTCTCCTCCTTATAATTTTTTTCACCAAAAGTATTTCTTGGACGCTTATAGTTTAAAAAATAATTCAGCATTATGATTTCCATTCGAAACTATGCAAATATGGGAGGAATTCTGTGGTGCAATGAAATTCTATTCGACAAAAAGAGTAATAGAATAACTGAGCAATGGAACAATGCGAAAATGTCAAAATTATACAAAAAGATAATGTCAAACTATTCAGGAGTTATTGTTCGATGGGGATTAATTTAAGAATTTGGACAAAACGTTGTACTGTTAATGTCATTCAGCAGTCTATCAGTAGATACTCATTGGTGTTTCATTACACCTTTGCATAAATACTTCATTATATAACTGTTGTAATTAGCTTTAAAATATAATAATTCATAAAATGTACCAATAAAAATTTTATAAGTAACATGCATGTGCAAAAAATATGCATCCTTTGACTAATGCAGAATCACAGTTTCCTGGCATTTAAACTTTTTATAACTAATTAATAACAATTAAAAATACAATTTTCAAATTATTAGAGCTTCTCTAAAATAAAGAGTTAAAAGTATATTAACCACGAACAAAAAAAATTAAACAGAAAATTCTTAAAATTAAAACATTGTATAATCACTTAAAAACTATATTCCTAACATCGATTCCGATTCAGCACCATCAAATTCATGATTGATATCATTTTACCAAGCTTTTTGACTTTACCACACTTGACAATTGAAAAAAAATCAATGTCTCTTTTATGCTCCAACACAGGACTCTTTTGTGCTGATTTCTATTACCAAAGTAGCAAAACCGTGTTAAAAGCACTAATGTATTCAGCGACACTTTCATGCTATTGAGCTGGGAGGTCCCGTGAAGCCGCGGTTGAAAGCGTAAAGGGGATTGAATGGAAAATCAGGCAGATGTTATTATGACTGTTTAATGGTTCGATTGAACGTGACGAGAGATGGATATTTATCCCTTTTTTGATATAAATATCCCCCCCTCTCTGTATTTGTTGTACGAAAGTTTAGAAGTATTTAAGTATTCATACTGTGAGCGATATTCCAGGGTTATGCATCTTCGTTTGCATTTTAAAATGATGGCTACTGGTTAGAAGAATGTTAAATTTGACGAAACACGATTTTGCCGAATCGACGTCTTGTAATAATCTGATTTTGTTTCCAAAATTTACATATAGAAACAAAAAGGTGGGAAAATAGAGATGTAGAACAATGCCGTAAGAACATTCAACATGTAGCTTTGTTCGTAGCGGTCGGATTACAAAGAAATATTTGAAATGTATAGATATTGGACATAACATTGTCGTGATTTGGTCAAGGCACAATTCCTAACATTTGTATGGAGTCTGTTCCATTGCTCCATAGATCGTATAAAATTTAATTTATTTTTTAATTTGGTAAAAAGATAATATATAACTAAATTACAACAAAATTTTCTTTTATTTTACAGTAATTTCTTAAGTTGTTAGAAACTTCACTTGAAATCATCAAGTTTTATAGTACAGATCAATGTTAGCCCGTGGTAGTTGATAAAAAAAAGAGAACAATATTCTTAGCAGATTAATGTTTACATTGAAAATGTTTGCCTAAAGGTTCAAATGGGTGGAAACAATTTTAAAAGTAATATCACTTATTCAGTTATCTTATTTAAGTGATGATTTCGCTTAAATAAATGCAATTATACTACTGCATCACAATATTTTTTCATCAATTTTATTAGTCAAAACATCAAGCCCGATAAAATCTCGCCTCATTTTAATCCCCACACTCACGCGTACAACACCAGTACAAAGCTCCGATACCGATCTTGGGGGGGGGGGGGGGGGTCCCTGGTGTTCAGCCGGAAAACGAACATCCTTTTTAACATTCTAAAGTTCACAGGGGGTGGCAAAGTGTTAAGGGACCACTTGGCACCCCGGGGACCCAAACAGGGGTGTGAAGTCACATTGTCGAAAGCGCTGTGACAAAACGGCGTGTCGTAATATGATTCGAACCAATTAGGGTCAAAAGACTGTTATGGTATATTGCAATGCTAAATGGTTTACGGTTTCTTTTATAATGCTTGGAATTGTTTTATTGTTGACTAGTAAATAAATGTTGCTTATTCCGATTGAATGTTATTTCTTCAAAATTATTTTTGAATGCTGTTTTGCTTTGAAAGTGATATAAATCAATGTTGAAAATTCAATAAATAAATTTACTTATTTTTTTTGTACTTAATCGCAAACATCCTATTAAATTCTTCTGCTTAATTCCACCGACTTTAAAATATAAGTAGAAGTGTAATGTCAAACTACGTGCAAAATGAAACTAAGATAGGCCATGTTTATCTACGTGTGGAAAAAATAAATTAAACTTAAAGAAATTTTACACTTGTAACTTATTTTGTATAGTTTTCAAATTGCATATTCTTTTACCATAAAACGTTTTAACTTGACAATCTCTTTTTAAGAAGCATGTCTTATTTGAAATAACAAATTTTAATTAAATACAAAGCAGTTTTAACTATTTACATTCTCCACTGATAACTTAAATATTTAAAGATAATTTTAATATTAAAAATTCAATGCCCGTATTCTCAATAAGGAAAGGTATGCAAGCTTGTTTGGCAATAAATTTTTTACAAAAAATAATGCTTTAGTACTAGTAACATTTTAGGGTGACGTCACACTCATTCAATAGAAAGTAACGGTGGCTCTTTAGAACTTTACTTCACAATATAAAAGAGGAAAAAGAACAAATGACAAATGCCTATCATTTAGTAATACCACGATCTGTTTCGAATGCAATTGTACCGGAGGGCGTATTCGGTCTCCACAAATGTCTATTTGACTCCGGCCTCTGAATATGGGCTTTTAACTATCCTATGCAGTCGTTTCAGCCTAAACATTCAGGACATTCGGGGATTGTATCCAAAATAATAAACTGCAGAAACACATAAAATCTTGGGTATCTTAGGGGAATCCTTATCAAATTAAATTTATCTGGCGGTTAACATGATCCGAGGGAAATATTGTCACAGACTACGTTGGGAACAAGAAGTTCTAATATATATATATATAATAGATATAGACAGATGTAGAAATAGCTTAATTTGGTGCAATGAGTTTTTGAAAGATTTAAATCCAATCGTTAATTTTATTTTAGTTTTTACTCCTACAACATTTCAGAAATGTATATATTTTCTTTGCTTAACTATTTTAATTTTATATTACGACTTCAAAACTCTAAAAATCTTGTGGTTACTACAAAAACATATTCTAAATGCAATATTTAAAAATATAATAATCGACATATATAAAAGATGACTAAATTCAAGTCTTAATTTGTTCTCAAATTCTTCAGTCTAAATTTGTTCTTGGCATGCCACTTTCGTAATGAATATTCTATGACGCATAAATTGAAAAAAAAAGTTAATTTAAAGTAAATGAGTTTATGCAAACAGTTTGCATAAACTCATTTACTTTAAATTAACTTTTTTTTTCAATTTATGCGTCATAGAATATTCATTACGAAAGTGGCATTTTATATTACGACTTCAAAACTCTAAAAATCTTGTGGTTACTACAAAAACATATTCTAAATGCAATATTTAAAAATATAATAATCGACATATATAAAAGATGACTAATTTCGCATAGTGCCTAAAAATAATTATAAATTCCTCCTCTTGTTAAATACTTTTAAACTAATTATCCTCTTTAAAAATATTAATTACTTTCAAATAAAAGCTTTCCAGGGAAGAAACATATCTATTTCCACACTTCTCCCTTACATATCATTTCGAAATATATAATCCCAAAATATTTACTTAACAAACAACCCCTCAAAATACAAGTCTCTCTCGACAAACACGTCATCAAACAAATGCATAATATAAACCCGAAAACGAAAAAAACCCAGCATGGTTTCTCTACCTGATAATAACCCCACAGGTAACTTTCGTGTCGGTGAGCTATTGAGCCAGTGGTCCATCGAAAGGCATGGGCGTACCTCCCGATTGCGGATACAATGCGGGCAAACAGCACAAGTCGCACTGTTTACCCTTGTTACGTCGCTTTACTTTTTTGTGGTGGTGGTTTACCATTAGGCAAATAGGATGGCATATCATGGAGTCGGGTTTGACGTGTATCGGGTTGCTTTGTATAGAAACAGGATATGGAAAAGGGATTTTTAGCCAACTTTTATTTTTATTAATTCGGAAGGGAAATACAAACTCTCAATAATTTTTTGATTTTTCATTTGGATTGAATTTTGGGAATTTGAGGATTGTTTCGTCATTCGGTTTATGATATTTTGATATAACCACGAAAATTTACTCAATTTTACGGTCGTGATTGATCTTGTTTCTTTTTTTTGATTTGAGGAATGATCTCAATGTTGTAACTCCACCAAAAAAAAAAAACGAAATATTTATTTTAGAGAGAAGACAACATTCAAATCTCAAAATGACGAAATTTAAATTTCCTCATTTTTGAGGAAACAAAACTCGGAGCATTTGCCATAACGGAATCCGCCAAAATAAGGAAAATTTCGTCGTTTTTGAGCATTCATTTTTAAGAGTGTATTTAAAAACCAGGTTGGTTGGTTGGCAGACATATATTTTCAGGCTTGTGTGCTTGGTCAGAGACCTGCTTATAAACCTTCGTCAAGTAAGACAGACAAAACACACTCACACACATACGCGACAGATGCTGCCATCTATCGCGCGCCCCCTCCACAATTTAGACAAGTCCCTGAAGGCAAAAAGTAGGTATTGACATGCTGAAGATTTTCGTTTGTTCATCCCCTTTACAAAACCAGTTATATCCGTTGGATCTAAAAGATTCGCTTTTTAGTGGAAAGAAATGGCGTCAGATATCTATTTTTATACTTTTTGTCCGCCGGTCTGTCCGTCCGGGACATCTGTCTACTTGTCTGTCGACAAATTACTCATTGAATAAGCGTAATAATTTAACTTATACTCCTTTTAATAGAGGTTGCTACATCAACTATAGCATGATAAACTTGTTAATTTCCGTTTGTTCATTATTTTTTTTTACTAAGAAAGTTAAAAAAAAGTTCCATATCTTTCGTAAAAAGCTTATTCGTTTTAATATACATTTATTCGTATATAAATGTAATTTGGAGTTGTTTCATGCTTTGTGTTTCCCACAATGGGGGCATTCAAGTAAAGAGACCGTAATTACAAAAAACAAAACCAAACATTACCCAAATCTAACATCTTGACAAAATCCCCCATATCTCATAGATACTCTGTCGTAGGGTAAACTGCAGTATATAGTCAAAATTTTCGATTTTCGGTTTTTTGCACTTTTGGCATCTTTTTAACTTATATTTTCCTGTGCCAACCTTTTTGAACGATTTTCGTTACGAATTCACCATTTTTCGGCAATGGCAAATTGCAGCATTCGTTTTTTCTCTATGTGTACGTGCAAAAATCAAAATAAAAATTACTACCCATAAAACATTTCTAATTCAAGGTTCAGAATTACCTAACTTCGAATTTCAATGTTTTACTGGAGTTTGTGGGAAATCAAAAACGCGTTTCATCAAATATCTTAAAATCAATATCATCATTAATATCAATAAACACATTTTTGACCATACTGCAGTTTACCTGCTCATGGCAGTACTCTATTACATATTGCATTATACCCCATATTCTCCGTCCCATATTCGCGCACATGTAAACTTCGATCCAGCGAAGGAAGAAAACTCCCGCACTAAAGTTTTGATTATCTCTCAGCTCTCCGCATCCCGGATGAAAAGGCCTCCCCCCCCCTCCCCTTTCAGCTCTCGTCTGTCAAAGGATGGTGACGGCTCTCTATTGATCCCCTCCCCTCCTCCGGAGAAGAATAGTGACAACGCACTTGATTACACTATGGGAGATGGGATGATGGAGTTCTTATGAGAAAGGAGTTATTTTGTTTTTAGTTATGTTTGTAGGAGTGAATCCATGGTGTTTAGTCTTTATCTAGAGTCACTAATTTCGCCGTAATATTAAGGTATCCGATCACCTTTTTTCAGCAAAAATCGACTAAATATCAAACATTTATTGATTTTTTTTTGCATTTTAATATAAAATAAGCGTTTAGCTTTCTAAATCGGTTTCATTTTAGTTTCTAGTTTTTAATAGAACTGAAGTTATAGCACTTTAAAGCTTTTTTTGCTTGTTTTTGCATTTTTTTCAAAACTCATTGAGCAAAACGTAAAAACTAAAGTTCTTTATTATCAATTGCTCCCAAATTTTTACAGTAGTTTTGTAACAGTATGAAGAAGGTTTTGAAGGTGTGTAAAACTATGAAGAATTGGATATTTTAAAGCCATTTATATGCTTTTTACTCTCTTGTTTCTGTGTGTTTTCTATATAATGCTACAAACCTTTGCCTATAAAAAAAATTGGGCACTGATATCTTAATGATTTTAGCTCATGACCTACATTAATGTTTGTTAAGCATATTTAAATTTAAACAATGGAAAAAATTAAAAAATTGTAAAGATAACATGTTTTGCGTAAGCGTGATTTTTAAGCATATTTTACTATAATTTTCCACAAATACTGAAAAAAAATTGTTTTTTTAATGATTTACTTTCTTAAAACTATTTTTATATGCATAACTAATAATAAAATAGCTCAACATCATGGTTGGAATTTTCTGAAACATACTGTCAAAGGTGATAGGCCACCTTAATGTTCACAACGCGCTTGATTACGCTATGGGACATGTGATATTGGGGTTCTGACGTGAAAGTTTTTCTTTTTTATGCCCTTTTGTTTTTTCAAGAAATGTATTTAGTAAACCTATAGGTTACTGTGTATCTATAACACTGATTTAGCCGTGACTTTAATGATCATAAATATTTCTAACATATCCACTAAAGGTACCACAGATTTCAAACTGATCTGCTCAATATGACAATCAATCAGCCAATCACTTTTGTGATCGGGCAATTATTTTTTGTACACCATCCATAAAAACAATTTTTTTAAATTAAAAAAATCTGCATTTTGAGTGAAAAAACTTTCGATTAGATTTACAAACGTGAAATATTGAAATGTAATACGAAATGACAGCTGTGATAAATTTTGAACGAATTATATTTACGATCTAAGAAAAGCTTGCTGATAAATTTTTACTTAACTAATGAAATTTAAAATTCCCTTATACAGAGAGAGAGAGATGTTATTATTCGTTAGTGTTTCTTTTAATTTATTTCTGTGTTATTCTCTCATTCTCTCCATTTGATTTCATTATATAAGTATGCATTGGAAATGAAAATGAACTTGTAAAAATATTTATTTCCTAATTTTAGGCGAAATGCCATCCAATGAAGTTATCTTCTTTTAGAAACAATTTATTGAACAAATGAGAACAGTTTTTTATTACATTATATACTGTAATTTAGTTTAGAATTGTTCTGGATCTCTCTTTCACTTAACCCTTTATACTCCGAATCAAGATTTAATTTGAATTATTTTTCTGTAAATATTTTAATTAAATCTTTTGCGAATAATTAGAATATAAAAGGATAGAAAAATAGTTGGGACATAAAATATACTTACTTATAATTACTGAATGAATTTATTTTACCTTTTTAGTCTATAATGTATTGAAACCGCATGCTGCATAATAAACTTTCATATATTTTCCCTTAAACAAACAATGAAAAGTAAAACAACGGCCTTTTAAGTGGTCAGTCAATCATAAGATGGCGAAGGAAACTAGTGTAAAAGTTAAAGGAAATATTTGTTACATGTACCTGTATAGACTTTAATACGTTAAAACTGAGTCTATCAATCAAAAAGTTCTATATATTCCCGTTTTCTCCAAATTGAACAATGAAAAGTTAAACAGCGGCTTTTTAAGTGGAACTTATAAGTACCGTCAGTACATTAAGGGTTAAAGTGATAGGCTGACTTTTATGACTCTAGTGCTGGGTTAATTTACTAAACCAGCCTGCTATTTCTATGGATATGATTTGGTAATAACCATTTTCCCAATTCTAAACTACAATAGAAAGTTTAATGATTGCATTTTTAAAAATTTAAAAATTGGTTCATGTGACACAGAAAGTAAGAAGTTTTTTTTTCTTTTGAAAATCATGCTTTGACGGGTTAAACTCGGAGAGTTGTCATGTCTAAACAGGTAAAACAGAAATAAGTATTATTCTTTAATATCCCTATTTACTTCTTCCCTCTGGATATGCCTCGCTTCATACATCATGCCTCGTCCCTACAATCCCCGCGTCGCATACGAAACTTACTTGAGCGGTGTTTTTATTTTTCTCGTAGACGAAGACGCCTGAAGGGGGGATTTATTCTAAGGTTCTACCTCTTCCCCCATACATTTTTCGTTTTTTATTTCTTTTCTTTTGCCACTGTCTTCTGGTAGATAAAGGAACTGTTGGAGTTTGGATCACGAACTGGTCGTAAGGTTTTTGTTTGTTTGGTTTTGTGTGTTATAAATTTTGTACCTTAAATGGTTCAGCCAAGATTGAAAACAAAGCAAAAGATAACTCTTTGATTATTGGTATGAAGATAAATTATTATTCTGGTTATAAAATTTTAATGAAATGGTATGAAAGGGGGTCAACTCGATTAAAAGTAATAATTGATGTACCACATTTTAGTACGGTAAGGTAAAGAGAAAAGGAATTCGAATTACGATTTTAAAAAGCTTGCATTTTTACTTTATAAAAGTAGTAAAGCAGCTAAATAGAAATGCAATAGACATTATTAGATAGCACCATTAAAAGGCTTTTGAGATATAAATGATATCCTACTCCTATTTAAGGTTTTTAAGCTCAGAAACTTCCAAATTCTAAAATGGTAACATAGTATCCTATCACAAATATATTGTTTAAATACGTTATTTTTAGTTTTTTTTTGGTACTTTTTCATAAACTTAGGTTTTAGTTAATCTATTTAACTCAGTTAAATAGTTTTATTACTATTTTATTAACTCTTTAAAGACTAGTGGAGTAAAGCAAAGACAAATTTCTCGCTTCAGTTAATCTAAATATACTATATATACTACAAATTATGTGATAATTTATGTAGGAAACATTAAAAAGTAATTTTTTAAAACTTAAAGTTAACTTTTTCATTGGGTTAGAAAATTTTTAATGGACATTTCTTAAATTTGGATCTTCAATGAGCTAATAATAATTTTTATCGAATAAACTGCTTTTTGTTTCTTAATTTATTACAGTTTTAGAGTCAAATTCTATGCAAAAACACCACTAAAGATCCCAACCCTTTTCCCTTTCTCCCTTTTAACCACACCAAAAAAATAAAATCCTCAACCAAACGCAAACAAAAGCCACCGCATTTCGTTTTGCGGTCGTCCGAAGTAAAATATTTGTGCAGAATCCCTCACCCACTCTCCATTGAAGATAACAAAAAAAGTTAGAAAAAAAAAGAATCCCAGAAATAAAAGGCAAAGAAGTAACTGGAAACTCCTATCACGTCTACCTGGTCACAGAAGGGGGAGGGGCAGAAGTGACTTTAATATCAGTAATGGACGTGGATCGATCTGTGAGAGTCTGACACACGCATAGGTTCATATAACACCCAGAAGTTAGATAAAAGGCCTCCGGTAGATGCCTTCAGTTCGTCTGATGGGGTACAGAGTGTTTGGCGGACTAAATATAGTCCAGTGGGTTTTTGTCCGATATGGATTGGGTATGGTGGTAATGGTTGTGTGTTTGTATGGAGGAATTCGATAGTTTTTATTGTAGAATTAAGTTTTTAGGATAATGGTTAGGTTATGTATGAATTATCATCGCACTAGTACTATTGCTAAAGCTCTCCTTTTACTCTACCCCCCCCCCCCGAATAAACCTCCCATCTCACAACAATCACAAGATATAGTCCGACCACGCTAAGTTGGCAATCAAAATATTTACATTGTGGACGATTCCACTTTGAATTGAGGTTTTTAAGCAGAAGAAAAAAGGGTTGCCAGCTCAAGGCGTTTGGCGAGAAGAGGAGATTGTTGGTCTAGTTCAATCTATCACACTAGAGCTACACATCAGTTATCGGCGATAGAGGATTGTTGTTGATTGCTGGTAGCGGTTAACGATTACACGTGTATTTCTTTGATATTTTGATTCGTGGAATAACTAAATCTATGATTATTTTACAGAAATTTAATTAACCATTGCTAAAAAAAAGTTCAAAATTAATAAACAAACTCGTAGTTAAGTTATAAGTTCCAATGAGTATATTTCCCAGTATACTTCTATGAGTTTTTTTTTTTTTTCATTTTGATGAAGGGTTTTAAAACTTAAAAATATGACTGACTAGAAATTACACCGAGGGACGCTATAACTTAAATATTAATGGGAAATATAAGAGTTATCCCGATGCAAGTTAGATCTTCGATTGATAGTCCGTTTCTAAACCGTAAAGAAATATGCGCCCAAAAGCAATGAATCGCCAAACATAGTAACTCTTGCCCAAAACCTTCCTTACCTTTTTTCGAAGTGGACTGGTCCACAATGTAAATATTTTGATTGCCAACTTAGCCGGACTATATCTATAGTCCGACCACGACAACTTGACAATCAAAATATTTTGATTGTGGAAGATTCCACTTTGAATTGAGGTTTTAAGCCGAAGGAGGAAGGGTTGCCGGCTCAACGCGTTTGGCGAGAATATGGTTTCTTGGTGTAGTGCGGTTGTAAATAATGTATCTCATTAGAACTGCACATCAGTTATCGGCTACAGAGGATTGTTGTTGATTGCTGATAGCGGTTAACGATTACACTTGTATTTCTTTGATATTTTGAATCGTGAAATAACTAAATCTATGATTATTTTACAGAAATTTAATTAACCATTGCTAAAAAAAAGTTCAAAATTAATGAGTGTCCACTGAGTATTATCCACTGAGTATATTTCCCAGTATACTTCTATATTTTTTTTCGTTTTGATGAAGGGTTTTAAAACTTGAAAATATGACTGTGACTAGGAATTACACCGAGGGACGCTATAACTTAAATATTAATGGGAAATATAAGAGTAATCCCGATGCAAGTTTGATCTAACCTTCGATTGATAGTCTGTTTCTAAACCTTAAAGAAATGTGCGCCCAAAAGCAATGAATCGCCAAACATAGTAACTCTTGCCCCAAACCAAAACCTTCCTTACCTTTTTTCGAAGTGGACTAGTCCACAATCAAAATATTTTGGTTGTCAAGTTGTCGTGGTCGGACTATACTTGCATCGTTGAATTTTATTTTGATTTAATAAGGTTTTATGTGGAAGGGTCAGGCACATGACCTGGTTCTAGTAAAGTGTGTTTGAAAAAGATAATAAATGCACGCGCTTAAAGATTAAGTTAGGTTAGGTTTGAATTATCGTCGCACAAGAGCTACACAAGGGCTATTGGCGCCGGGCGTCGCACTTTAGAACCACAGTCAGGTGACGAGCCAACACCTGAATAAGCACCCAACGCAACCGTTAAGGGCGACATCGTACGCAGCGTTAGGACTTTGAAGGATATTTTACGTACACTCTCTTACACGCGGTATTATTAGTCGGACAGTTTTGGCTTCACGGGCAGTTTATAGGTCGGCAGCTAGTTTGGCGATGCCCGGACCCGAACCTGGGACCTTCCGCATGCTAAGCTAGTGCTTAACCAACTGGGCTCCCCAGCCCACTTTTAGGATAATGAGCTGGAAAAGTTATTTAGATAGTGACTATACAGTTTTACGATCATGGTAAATTTAAAAACCGAATTATTATTACAATCGGCATGTTTCAGGTCTTGAGTAAGTCAAAAGGAAATATTAAAAGAAAATAAATTATTTCTTAACCTCAATCAGTGAATCAATGTCACGTGGGAACAAAGCCCCAATCAGAGTAGCTATCGATGGATAGCCAGGAATAATAGCTGGAAGGAAATACGTCATCTGGAACAAGAGAATTATTTCGCAACCAATATTTTTGTGATATACATTTGTGCCTGGTATTGAGGCAATAGGTATCTAGGAAGATACATTTTAATATAAATGTTTAAATTATAATACTCATTTTTAATAATGTTTTGCTTAAGTCACTTAAGGGGTCTAAGGAGTCTTAAAAATGTGCAAAGAAGGAACTACAAAGCATAGTTTGATCTTTCATGTAATTTTTTAACTACTCAATATACAAGCATAATTTTTTTATATGTAATTCTACAAGATTTATTTAATATGAAACAAATTTTAAAATTTATGAAACTTTAGCCAAAACTAAAATAAATGATATTAAACATAAAGCTATTTGAACACATTGTGATTAGGCTTGCGCGGCAAATTGTGAGGTCAAAATTGAAGACATGACCAAGAAAATGACTTTATATTGTACAAATATGTACAAACTAGAACTTATACCTAAATTCTCAGCTCAATTTTAATTAGAAATAATTTTTAAAATTTTTTTTAATCAAAATTCAAAAAATTTTATAAATTTTTTTAGAAAAAAGTTCTTAAAATAAATTCTAATTAAAATTGAGCTGAGAATTTAGGTATAAGTCTTTGTTTGTACATATTTGTACAATATAAAGTCATTTTCTTGGTCATGTCTTCAATTTTGACCTCACAATTTGCCGCGCAAGCCTAATCACAATGTGTTCAAATAGCTTTATGTTTCATATCATTTATTTTAGTTTTGGCTAAAGTTTCATAATTTTAAAATTTGTTTCATATTAAATAAATCTTGTAGAATTACATATAAAAAAATTATACTTGTATATTGAGTAGTTAAAAAATTACATGAAAGATCAAACTATGCTTTGTAGTTCCTTCTTTGCACATTTTTAAGACTCCTTAGACCCCTTAAAATACGTATCATTCAAACTAATCCCAATACTATTGCCACCAATAGCCCTCGTATAGCTCTAGTGAGACGATAATTCAAACCTAACCTAACCAACACTACTCTTTCAATTTAGTTCAGCTTCAGAACATTCAAATCTATCCTTCAGTATCTTTAGCCCTCGTGTAGCTCTAGTGCGACGATAATTCAAACCTAACATAACCTTCAGTATCTTTTGGTGCATTAAACGTTAATGAAGGGCTTAAATAAGAACTTCAATAATTGTTTAATATATTAATATGGCTGCATTAAAGTAGAATTATTGACTAAAATTTTGAAATGGATTAAACATAGATAACATGCACTGTAACAACTTACCATACGTGGAAAAGCTACTTTGAACATAAGAGAGTTCCCCCCCCCCTTCATAAGAAATTGCCATCATATATCAGATACATGTCAACACAAATTAAGTTTTCCAAACTGAATATAAAGACTATATCTTTTAAAAATAGTTTCAGATGTTACCATATTCATCAAATTGCACTTACAATGAATAAATACACAACATACAACCAAACTCCAACCATAAATATAAATTATTTCAACATTGTTATAACCTATCTCTTCCATCAATACTAAAACAGCGTTGATCAAAGTTACTGGAACTCTGGTCGGAACTTCGTTCTACTCATAGGCAAAACTCAATTAAATATCTATCTCTCCTTTGCTCTTTTAACTGCCGAGGGAGATAACTTGTATTCCAGTGGTAATAATTCACCCAACCTCCCCTTTATGTACTAGATATTCCATATTCCAATGCTAGTAGAGTTGGGCATAAGCTACAAAGGCGAGCGAATGCTCTACTCAAAGCATCCGGGGGCGCTTTGAGGCCTCATTAATTTATATTATATTCAACTGAGGGCTTTAGCCAGAGGTTGCGTAGCTTCAGACATGCAGGTTATTAGTTGAAACAAAAGGTTTTCCCTTTCTAAGTGCAGTGCAGTCTGAATATGCTTGTTTAAAAGTTATTTTTCCTTCGTGCTTCTTTTTTCACCGAGTAAAATGCAGGAAAGCGGTAGGGAAGTTATTTTTTTCTTATAATCAAATTAGAAGTTGGCTTTTAAATGTGCAAGTTATCTGAGATTTGGCGTTGGAAGGGTAGAGTTATATAATTGAATTAAGATTTTGCAAGGCAATTTGTCTTTTGGCTTTATGTTCTAATAGAAAAAAGGCGAGTGATCATTGTCGCTATACAGTACACCATACACTTTTCTGCTACTTCAGAGTAGAAGCTTTAAGTGTGATTATGTATTGTATATTATCTATTATTCTAATTTTCCTTTGTTATGTTTCAGGAAATTTCATTTTTAAATCATAAAATGATTGTATTTATTGTGTAAAAGGTTTGCTTTTAACTATAGTACAAAGTTTTTAAAAATAAATCCGGGTTTCTTAGTAAGCAAAACACATTAAAGAGTGCACAAAATTTTGTGTTAAAAATTACTTTGGTTAAAACCTACAGTAGAAACAATATTGTCGACTAGTAATTAAAATTTTATATACTCATTGTAACTTGAGGCTGAGATAGAATGCAATTTCACTAATTATTAAAGTATCTGTATGCAAACCAGTTAAAGAATCTCTATACACAAAAGTATAATTTTAGATAATATTCCTCATTTATTTGATAAATTAAAGATTTATTTAAGGGGTCATAGGAGTCTTAAAATGTGCAAAGAAGGTACTACAAAGTATAGCTTGATCTTTCATGTAATTTTTTAACTACTCAATATATAAGTATAATTTTTTTATTTGTTGTTCTACAAGATTTATTTAACATAAAACAAATTTTAAAATTTATGAAACTTTAGCCAAAACTAAAATAAATGATATTAAACATAAAACTATTTGAACACATTGGGATTAGGCTTGCGCGGCAAGTTTTGAGGTCAAAATAGAAAAAAATGTCTAAGAAAATGACTCTATATTGTACAAATATGTACAAACAAAGACTTATACCTAAATTCTCAGCTCAATTTTTATAGGAATTTATTTTAAAAAAAAATTTAAATCAAAATTTTAAAATTTTTATTAATTTTTTTAGAAAAAAGTTCTTAAAATAAATTCTAATTAAAATTGTGAAAACATGAAAGATCAAACTATGCTTTGTAGTACCTTCTTTGCACATTTTTAAGACTCCTATGACCTTAAATCGTGTGGGAATACAATAGATTTTCTCACCATGTATTTATTTTGGAATGTTCAGTTTCATTATATAGTTACAATTTCCTCACACACCCTGCTGTTGTTTTAGTTGCTGTTCACTAACAAAATTTACTGGGGCTTAGCAATGGTATGAACCAAACCGATATATATGAATTAAAAGATAGATAAAGCTTAACAATGATGATAGATAAAGCTTATGACTTATGACTTTCCTGGTGGGGGGCAAGATCGTCAAGCACTGCGACTTTAAGTCTATTGTACTAAGCCCCAGAAATGACACAAGCACAAGAGACACACAAAGAAAGAGACGACACAAACACATAGACAAATAACAACATTTATTGACAGTCACAAACATCCATGCCTGACCGGGATTCGAACCCGGCCCCAGCAGCTCCAAAGGCTAGAATCCTACTGAGTGTGCCACCGGGGCGGCTAGATAATGCTTAACAGATTAAAAAAAGATAATGCCTATTTTTATATTTTATGTATGATTGTTACTACAAATTATGTAAAACTGAAAATATTCTCTTCCTGAAAAAAATATTTAGGTGGGAGAGGTGAAAGTTAGTGAAATTCTGCACTAAATTTCAGAGACTGTTAAATTTTTGCAAGCACAAGAAATTATTCAGTAACTCAAATATACTGTATTACAAGAAATACGTGTTTCTAGTTCAATGGTTGCAAGAATTGGTTTTCAAGTTACTTCTAACCACTTGAAGCCTTTTGTCCGTTTTATATTGATTTTCTGTGATGCTGATTATGTAAAAGTTGGGGATTTTAATTTCTTTAAAATATATTATCTTAGTTACCATAATAACCTTAGGTATTGTTTGAAATTTCGCCTCATAATAGCACTATTCACAACAAATCATCTATAATAACAACAGCAATAAAGAACCTCAATTTTTTTTGCCTGGTCTAATCGGTTTGTAAGTACTACTGCTAAAGTTCTTCCTTGACTCTACGAATAAACATTCTCTTTCCATCTCACAACAATCACAAAATATCAACTTGCAGCGTTGAATTTTGTTTTGGTTTAACAAGGTTGTAGGTGGAATGACCTGGTTCTAGTAAATTGTGTTTGAAAATTAGAATAAATGCTTGAAGATTTAGAAGAAAGCTTACTTTTTCTAGATAAAATTACTTTAAATTAGTACAAACACAAAAGTTTAGCTTAACTGCCTTCAGAGAGTGGCACAAACCATCAAAAATTAATCTGCGTGTAAAAAAAACATTCATGCTCGAATTTTTCCAGACACTATTCTATTTATCGAATTAAGTCAGATTGCTGTAATCATATATTGAACTCTATGCTTGATAGTAACTTAAAATATCTGGGAGTTCATTTAAACATGTATGCTATGGATAGAAACTGACATTAATTTATTTTAAGTAGTAGTGGATAATTTGATGATAGAATAGATCATTGTTTTGTGAAAAATATTTATTTTACTGAAATCCAACTGAAAGTTATTTCGTTTTCGAGTTCACATTTTACGTTCATCTTATATAAACGAGGATTTTTGGAGTAATTGCACGAGCACTATCTTTTTAGAGTTTCTGGTGATTTATTTGTTCCAATATAAACAAAAAAAGATAGGTGTTAAAAAGTTATAAAGTTTTTACGCGATACTAACGAACATTAAAATTTTTTTTCGATAGATTTAGTTCAAACAGATCTGCATTTCAAGTGAGGTTAGTCAAAGAAGTATACATGTGCAGAGCATTTGTTACCTTGCCGAATGAATCAACAATGTCGATGCAAGCATAAAACTACATTTTTACCAAAACGTCATCTGAAGTTATGTCAAACCACGCCAGCCAACTGTCTTCTCTAATCGGACCCTCCGAACAGAGATCAGTGGAAATTCCAGCAGGCAAATCGCATCTGCCGCGTCTTATTCTTGAGGAGGGCAAAGAGTTGCAAGAGTGGGAAAGTCTTCATCATTTGGATCGAAAGGGTTGCAGACGAAGACCCTTCAAGCTCTTTTATCCAGTTACATCAAGAGAAGATTGCTCTCCTGACTGTGGTCTGTTCGCCTTAGCTTGTTGTTTCTGACTGTTGAAGGATGAGAGGAAAGATTGTGTTAAAGAGTTCTTTGGTGTTGGTGTGTATTATTTTATTCCTGTAAGATGTAGTTGGTTGGGTTTGTATGGCTGGTTTTATTGCTTCGCTCGAGACGTGATTAAAACAGACAATATTATGTGATTTTTTGTATTAAATAACTTAGATTGACTCTAAATATCCAATTTATGCTTCGAGAGCCATTCTCAAGTGACGAGGCGGTCATCCATGGAATTTCGAGCGACATCGTACGCAAATTCCGTCTCTTCGGAACTTTTGAGTACGTGGATTTAACAAGCACGTTTATAGCAATGTACAGTGATTTTTTTTAGTTTTTTTCAAAGACGTATACGTCTATAGTATGGCTGCGACAGAACCAAGGACCATCTCGGTTAGAGGTTTGTCGAATATCGACCTCGGCCTCTATTTTGACTATTACAAGGTTCGACACTCAAAGCCAGAATGAAGCTATGTGATTCCAGCATAAGTAAAACCAAGAATCTAACAATGAAGTGCAGTTTAATGAATATTTTTTGCTGAAAAACATAAATAAGATTAAATAAAAAAGAAACACCTTTGCAAGAATTTTATTTCGCACTGGGGAGTCATCTAGCCGAAAGAAATCTTTAAAAGGCCCAAAAAAGAAAATCCATCTTTTATGATTTTGGCGTGAAATCGCTTAAGGGGTCACAGGAGTCTTAAAAATGTGCAAAGAAGATACTACAAAGCATAGTTTGATCTTTCATGTCATTTTTTTAACTACTCAATAAATGAGTATAATTTTTTTATGTGTAATTCTACAGGATTTATTTATTATAAAACAAGTTTTAAAATTTATGAAACTTAAGCCAAAACTAAAATAAATGATATTAAACATGAAGCTATTTGAACACATTGTGATTAGGCTTGAGCGGCAAATTGTGAGGTTAAAATTGAAAAAATGACCAAGAAAATGACTTTATATTGTACAAATATGTACAAACAAAGACTTATACCTAAATTCTCAGCTCAATTTTAATTGGAAATTATTTTAAGAACTTTTTTCTGAAAAAATTAATAAAAATTTAAAAATTTTGATTTTAAATTTTTTTAAAATAATTTCTAATTAAAATTGAGCTGAGAATTTAGGTATAAGTCTTTGTTTGTACATATTTGTACAATATAAAGTCATTTTCTTGGTCATTTTTTCAATTTTAACCTTACAATTTGCCGCGCAAGCCTAATCACAATGTGTTCAAATAGCTTCATGTTTAATACCATTTATTTTAGTTTTGGCTTAAGTTTCATAAATTTTAAAACTTGTTTTATAATAAATAAGTCTTGTAGAATTACATACAAAAAAATTTATACTTTTACATTGAGTAGTTAAAAAATGACATGAAAGATCAAACTATACTTTGTAGTACATTTTTTGCACATTTTTAAGACTCCTATGACCCCTTAACGCAGAAACAATAAATGGTTAAAAGTAAAAAAGTACGAAAATTCCACTTTATATTCATGTTTTTTTTCAAAGGATGCTCATTCATTTAAAATACTTAATCTAGCTCTAGCATTTATTACACATACGGTAAATTTCAGTTATTGTATTTCATTTTCTTTAAATAAATATTTTTAAAGCTTAGATAAGGACTTATGTATAGCATGATATACAGATTTTCTTTTAACCTCTTCAGATAAGACAAACGAAATATTTTTTTGTGAGATTTTTTCGTTGTATAGTAAGATAAATTTTTATCTGAACTGTTTGTTTTTCAGAGAATATTGACAGTTTCAAAATAGTATTAATATTCATTGTAGATATCTGTTGTATGTGTTAATCTTTTAAACGAAGCCAACCACATTATTATTTTTTTTTGAAGGAAAAAAACCTGCCATCTCATTGTTTCTTTGGTATTTTTAGTTTTGCCTAACAATAAAACAGGATTCTTCTTTATTGAACTTGTCCTGTCGAGCAAGGAATAGTACAAGAATTTTCCTAGTACATTTTATAATAAACTATACTTCAGTAGCCCTACACCTTAATACCAACCAATTCTTCCTCATTAAAACATTTCCCACATTAATTCCATAGTCTCCTGCCCACGGTGCCCCACCGAGCTCTAGCCGATATCCCATCGCGCTCGCAACCTTGTATTAATTTCCATAATCTACGTCTATCCGGGGCTCAATTGAGTGACGGATTGCCACACAATTGCTTCTGTCAGAGAATTATCGAAAGTCTCCAGGGTTCTAGCACTAATTGCTTCTGCAGGAGCAGCACACGCTGAGAAAGAACAATGTTATGGATGGTGTTCTTCAATATGTTATAATGCACTTTTTTTTTAATAGAGGCATAAAATGTCTTTTGTGGTATGATATTGTTACAGTTTATGTTACATGAATTGAAGTAAGTGTTGATAGATGGCTCAGAATCAAAAAAGGATGTATTAAAAATATTGAATCAAATATTACCATGTGATCAGATACTAAAAAATTAATTGAAGTAATTAACATTAAATATAAATATTTTATTTTAATGATGCAGATTATTTTCTTTAGAATATAGAAATCAAACATGAAAGGTTTTTTTTTGTTTTACTTACAAGAGCTGTTTTCTGTGTAAAAATCATTCTTTAACAAAACGATTCTTCAAAAAAAAAATAATAATAATGGTTTTCAAAATTTGTAAAAGATGTGATGAAAACTGCTGCTTGGAACTACCTCTATACAAAGTACAGTGGTTCGAAATTACAACTCCCGTCGCCAATAGCAATCGTGTAGCTCTAGTGCGAAAATAATTCAAACTAAACTACACTAAACTACATAATTCAATAATTCAAACTAACTAAGTTCATGAGCCTAAAGAAGAGACCAACATCTCATTTAGTACTATATTAGTCTTTCAAAAGTCAAAATTACGCCATTTTTTGTATAGAAAGTTCAATGATTTTCTACTTATATTTTGCTAAATTTAATTGTATTTCGAAGAATAAATATGTAATATTGCTCATACTAAAATACTAAAAATAATATTTTTTCTCTAATGGGGCTGCATTATTGGCGGTCAAGAATTTGCGCACCCGGCATATTCCCCAGAACTGAGAGCCATTTTTTGTGGCACCATCGAGGCGACTCTCGTTAAAAATTTTGACGCTTAGATTTCAATGAATCTGAGCTTCATGTGAATGTCAAAGTATGCGGAGATTTAATTTTGCCGAGAGAACCCAAGCCAAATGGAAACTATACTAAAAATAAGTAAAACATTTAATATTAATATATAAAATTGAAATTATTTATTATCTTCAAGACATACTAAAGGAATTGATTTTTTAACTACCATTTACAAAATGTAGACAATGCAGACAGGTGAACGGACTGACAAATGGACGAACATATTCTTTATAAAAGCTTGCATTTTTTAAAGTTATAAATGGAGAGTGTAAAAAGTAGAAAAATGTTTTTGGTTTTAGTAATTATTAAATGCATCACACTGTTGAAAAGTTTGGCGCAGGATTACACCGGAATTCTGGAACTTTCTAGATGCCACCACTCTTTGGAGCGTTGATTCACCCCTTTTTCAGTGTATCAAAGTTATGGTTTTACAACAAACGTGGTGAATTAGTACTACAATTAGTGGATGCAGTTAGAAAGTTCCAGAATTCAAGTGCAATTTGAGCCAGAATTTTTAACAGGCACGTTGTTTGTGCATTAACTTATTCAAATAATTTATTATGTATTTAGTAATTTATTTCATTTTGCCTAAACCTTCATTGCATGCGAAACAAGTACTTTTTGTTTCCTAGCTTCTATTTATTTCAATTATTAAATATAGACAAAAAATACATTTATTCTTCTTCGTCCTGAACGAAGTTCCATATTGAATAAGTTAAAAGAATTCCGTAAAAGTAAACATTTATTTTATATCTACCATTGCACTGTTTGTTCTTCAAAAACTAACATACTCAACTGATGTTCCAATATATTCTATGAATATACCCAACCCAAACGATAATGGAAATGTACAGCCACGCGGAAATATTCGGTGGAACGTTTGATTAAAATATTTGCCGAGTTCCATTTTTGCGGGTCCAATTACGTCGCTTCGTCGCACGGGAGACGGAACAGCGAAAAGGACATAAGCTGCACGCAACCCAGCCCATAGTATGGCGACTTTTGGAAACCTAGGGTTGCCGGTAAAATAATTCCAGTAGTTAAATACAAGATGCAGAATATATCCAAATTTAGTTCTGGTGGTCTGTGTGGGCTTTATTGTTACTTTGTCGAATAGGCTTTAGTGAACTTTGGTGCCAAGTAAATATGCATATCGATATTTGATTACAACAGATAATAAAAAATCATTACTACACAAGAACAGTTGTTCTAGAGTAAATCGTCGATTCTCTTAACTTAATGTGAAGATTTCATTATTAATTGTCCTTGAACGCTTAAGGGTTTATTGATTAAAGCAAAATTTTTTTAGTTAATTTCTAAATTTTTCGGCACAAGATTGAAATCATGTAATCAGTAACACCAACTATATACTAAATCCAAATTACAATATTTGACTAACTTTAAATAATTCAAAATACCTCTTAATTTCAAATGTAATACTTTACACTCTTCAACTCTTTCAATTTCAAAATGAACACATAAAAAACTAACACATCAATGAACTCCAATAAATGCTCCAAACAACACTTACAAAAATCCGAATTTAATTTATCACCAAAACGGGCAAACGTTCGCCAAACATGGCCCCACATTCCCAAGGGATCCTGCCACGCTGACACGGATGTCAACAGACAAGACGACAAGTCGAAAAGCCGGGCGGTGGGGAGTTAAAAGCCGCAGGGCCACGAAAGGGCCTTCTCTCGATTCAGTGGCGCACGATTTTAAGTGCGCCGTCGAGATGATTTCCCCAAGGCCCGGCTTCTTTCTTAATCACGAGACCTGTACACCCTTCCACGTTGAAAGTTATTGGCACGACATGGCATGGAAAGATCACTGTCTTCCTCGTGATGTATTAAGATGTGGCTTTGACTGTTGGCAGTGAGAGCTTGTTAAGTTTCTTTTTTGAGTATGCATGAAAAAAGTCAAATGAAGTCGTTAGTGGATATGTTGCTAAAAGAATGAGTTGTTTTAGGGCTATTAACGTTTGAACTTTGATGAACTGTAGGAGAGATATAAAATAGTTTATGTACATGAAAGAGACAAAGAAAGGGAAATGTAATTTTTTTTAACCCTTTCAGTCCCAGTGATGCCATTTGGCATCATCACTTTCAATATTTTTTTCTAAACGTTTATGCCCCGTTATGACATCCAAACACACATCATTCGATTCTACACACTATGTTTTATTAGACAATATTTTACTTTAATCTCAATAGAAATCAGAACTACTATTTTTTTTATTCAGAAAATAGCAAACAAGCGTTTCACCTGATTTTTGATAAGTTCACTTCAGTTCCTTATATTTAAAACACAATGCAAACTATTTCGGTTAAAATAATTATTAATTTTTTTTAATAATATGGTCAGATACCTTAAAATATATAATTCGAAGGGTTTTTAGGTAATATATATACATTTATTTTGTTGTTTTCCACAGTTAAAGAATTTTGGCATTATTTCAAAAACCATATAAAAAATTAAAATTAATTTTTTTTCAAATGGAAATCTTATATTTGACCAATAATAAGCTTATTTTGTGAATATCAGATGTTTCTGTAGTGTAGTAAATTTTTGGGACTGAAAGGGTTAAAGAGGAAATATTTAACAGTTCAAACTGCTTTTATATCCACTAAAAATTTGAAAAACATTATTTTTGTCAAAAAATAAAAAATTCACTAATTTTGAAATTGCTTAATATCAGCATACGAACTGTGATGAATTGTCAAATCTAAAAGATAATAATTAGGTTTGAAACATTAACTTTCTGCACTCTTAAAACAAACGAGTGAAATCCACTCCAGTAGGAGAAGTGCATTTTCTACACTGGAAATGAGTGAATATTAAATCAGACTGAGTAAAAATCACTCGTTTGGAGTGATCCTGTCGGATGTTTAACACACAAAGGATCCACTTCAAGAGAAGAAATGCATTTTCCAGACTGGAGGAGTGAAAATTACTCAGACTGAGTTAAAATCGCTCGTTCGTTTTAAGAGTGTGCTAGAACCCCTTTTACACACTATTTATTCACCTTCCCATACAAAATCTCCAAACACAAGATTGTGGCATTCTAATTATATTTAAAGAGCATTAATATATTAATTTTATACTTTAAATATTCTTTGAATTATAATTATTTAAATAAAATTAGAAAATAGCTTGGCCAAATTTTCGCTTCAATTTGACGCACCATACTTGGGACAGTTGAGTATAGTGTTGTGAAAGTGGGTGACAGACGGACTGCATGATTATAATTCCTTTCAAATTTTAAGTTTTAAATGTTTTGAGATAAAATCCATTAACAATGTGCCATTTTTAAAAATTATTAACAGAAGACGAGGACATAATATGGACGATATGGGTGATAAACAAAAAACCAGCCACCATAGTTTTCCAATGAAAATGTCCAATAGCTTGTTTCTGATGATGTAGTTTCTAACAAATTTTATTCCTGAAATCCTTTGATCGGTATCATGATTTGTGCTCTGTTTCCAAGCGACATTGATTTACAGATCTGGGAATGGTATGGTATGGTAGGTACATACATATTCCAGCTTGTGTGCTTGCTCAGAGAACCGCTTATAAGCTTTCGTCAAGTGAGACAACACACAGAAAGTTTTTACAAGCACGAGAGACACGCATAGAAAAGACAACACAAACACATATACAAATAACAACATTTATTGACGTGCACAAACATCTATGCCTGACCGTTATTCGATCCCGACCCCAGCAGCTCCAAAGGCTAGCATCCTAACGATTGCGCCGCACCGTGGCGGCTACAGATCTAGGATCAAGAAGGAATTTATTTTCAATCAACATTTCTGCTGCCAAACAAGACCTGAAGCATGCGCATTATTATGAAACCATACACTCTCAAAACGAACGAGTGATTTTAACTCAGCCTGAGTTAATATTCACTCCTTTCCAGTGTCAAAAATGCACTTCTCCAACTGGAGTGGATTTCACTCTTTTGGTTTAAGAGTGTAATAAAGCGAAATTCAATAATTAATGAAATTGACAACTAAGAAGGCCTTGGAAGAAGGTCATGGAAGAACTACGTCCAACAACGTCTTTTACCCCACAAACAAACCAAACAACAGGAGAAGGAGATCATGCGTCACCCAGTTCGAATCGTTCAACAAGGATACAAATATAACTAAAAAGTATTTTCATTTTGTGGGTTTAAAAAATTATTGTTATTTGACTAGTTGACACCTGAGTGAGCACCCAACGCAACTTTTAAGGGCGGCATCGTACGGAGCGTCGGAATTTTGGAGCATATTCAATGTTCATTCCCTATACACAAGGCATTAATATTCGTTGGCTATTTTTTGGCTGCACGAACCGTTCATAGGTTGGCAGTTATTTTGGCAACCCGTCCCGACTATGGTAAATTCCGCTTACAAGGCGAACTCCTTAACAGACTGGGCCCCCCAGCTCCCAAAGTTTTGTGCATTTTTTTTGAGTTACAGAGAGCCTGAAAATAAATGCTTCATTGATTTAAAGTACGTTCAAAATTACGAGACGCTGTAGACTGCAGCTATATCTAATACTCTATTGAATACGAACTCAACCGTTATCGTAGAGTAAGGAGAGAGAATAGAGCGGCACATGTATGTGCGCAGTTACGCACAAAAGAAGCAGGCTAGAGAGGTGTATCTTGGGATATCTCAGTGCCAGTTTCGGTTACTATGTTATGCGCAGTAGCTTAAAAAACAACTAAAGTGGTGCATCCTTGGATACCCCAGTACCGATATATTATGCGCAGTAACTCGAAAAACGTGATAGTCTAAGAGCTAGCAACGTTTTTGAGAGAGAATTTCAGGTGGGCCAGTTTTAAGATATGCTATCTCTCTCACTCTCCCGGACATCATACGGGCTATCTGGCTGGCGGTAGTGGTTGCGTTCCTCAGTGCGCATCCTACTAATACAAGTAAAAAATTGATTTTTCAAATCATTTAGGACGTTTTATTTTTTTATTGTTATTTTTAGCGAACTTTTTGCAACATAAATCTATTATTGCCAGACATTTTTATTGTTGTTTAAGCTGTGCCAGACGCTTATTTTGATTTTGAAAGCTCAAGTGTTGCCCAAATTACCAGCTCAGGTGTGAATTCACCGATCATTGTAATTACGTCATCGTCATTCCTTGCGCAATACCATGTGGCAATACTTGTAATGAGCTGCTTATTTGGGCAACACTTGAGCTTTTAAAATCAAAATTAGCGTCTGGCACAGCTTAAACAACAATAAAAATGTCTGGCAATAATAGATTTATGTTGCAAAAAGTTCACTAAAAATAATAATAAAAAAATAAAACGTCCTAAAATGATTTGAAAAATCAATTTTTTACTTGTATTAGTAGGATGCGCACTGAGGAACGTAACCACTACCGCCTGTCAGATTGCCCTTATGATGTCCGGGAGAGTGAGAGAGATAGCATATCCTAAAACTGGCCCACCTGAAATGCTTGTTTTTCCGACGTTGCTAGCTCTCGTACTATGACAGCTCTGCTTCAAATCATTTGAACTGGTATACCCCTCTACACTTACTTCCTAACTCTATGGCATATTCAACTCGTTCTGGTAGCGCGAAGTTAATTCTTCCAAATCACACTAAGTTGCTAGAATACCCCTCGTGTAGCTCTAGTGCGACCATAATTCAAACCGAACCAAACCAAGTTGTTAGAATTTCATATACTATAGTTGGTTAAGTTGTACTAGTACGGCGAAATCACCAAACCAAAAACTTCATTGCATAGCTACGCAAATCTGATTTATGTAAATTATTCTGCTGCCTGCTCACAATCTTTTCTTAGTAACCAATCATAATAAGTAGTGGAGGATTTTGAGAACTCAGAAAATAGTTATAAAGGAGAGTTAATCCTGTAACCTCTTTATTGGGATTTCGTTCCCTTTTCAGTTGTCTTACGGTGCGAGATGTATGGGCGTACGGTTTTGAGTAAAATGTAAGTCAATATTCTTGTTATTTATGGCATTATGGATTAAAATCTGCGTTGATTGAATAAATAACTTTAGATCATTTTGTTACGCTTTTTCAGTTTTGGTTACTGTGTTGCGCGTAAAAATTTATTTAGAGCTTTTTTGCAAAAATCTGAGTAAAGAGGAAGTTAGTTTTATAAATTTAAGTTTTCTTGGAATTTTAACTGCTTCAAAGGTTGATAAATTGTTAGGTATATAAAAATAGTTAGGTCTCTGAAAGAAACTAGTGTTTCTAGTGTTCTGTAATAAAATTTCTGAATGTTCAAGTCTCTTTTTTTTTATTTATGCATACATGTCTAATTGATAATTTGGTATTTCAGCACTACCGGAAATTCAAGGAACCTTGGCACACAACGGGCTTTTCTATTGAAGTGCCACAAACGTCCTATCCCCGTTATTCTTCGACGCCAAAAGACTTCATGACTCTGGTTAAAATAACATCTCTCCAATCTGCCCTGGTTCTTCAATACTTGGATGTCGGCTCGTCACTTGACCGTGGTTCGGAATTATGACGCCTTTCGCTAATAGCTCTTGTGCGACGATAACTCAACTTCGTTCTTCAAATACGACAGGGATGCTGATTCTGCACTTGGTAAGTTATTATAGAACTAATCTAGAGTTTTGCTATTTCTACATATGAATGTTGCGGTTTAAAAGTGAACTTTCACTGCATGGATAAATTCGTGACGCGTGTTCTTCTAAACCACTTTGCTAGACTAGTACTTTTTAAAGAAACACGCTACTCGGATATTTGTCAAATTTTAATTATCCCGGGTAGAGAATTTATGAAGCATTTTCTTGGTCGGCGCCATAGAAAAAATGAGAATTCTATCTGTAATTCAAATCTTCAGCTCGTGCGTCACTTGAATATATTCATAATTTTTGGCAAAAAACTAGAACTGATTTTTCTTGAATCTGCAAATATTTACAAAAATGTGAACGGAATAAGTCTGTTAATTTATAGAAAATGCATGAACTCCAGAGAAATTCCTTACGTTAACACAAACTACTGTATATCAATTAATGTTTACTTAATCCAAAACTTTAAAATTTTAATTTTCTGTTTGTAAGAAATATTGGCTCAAATGTGTTTATTTACACTGTTGAGTTGTAATGAACTTTACCTGAAATATTAATGAATTGTATGGTTGAAATTACCAGAGATGACTACTTAAGTATATAATCCTTAAATTATCAATTCTTCCCAAATTTTCCGTCAATTTACCATTTTTTCAAAAACTTTTTCACAAAGCTTTACTTGTTAAAGAGTAAGGTTATTCATAAAAATTAAAGTATCTGCTAATTGGTGTGTACGAGTTTACTAAACGGAATGCAGTATCATAAATTTGAATGATTCTTGTGTATGAATTTTTCACTTAATTTATACCCAATTATATTTTTAGGGTTAAGGGTAATCGACTAAGCTTGGACCTCCAATGGCTAGATACCCACCGGCTCGGACACATTATGCACTTCTTGCTGAAGTAAGTGTATTGTTTTTGACTCATTTAAAACCTTATACTTAGACAGTTTAACAAATAAACTTGACTTTGGAATGCCTTCAAAGGCTTTGATTGTATTTTGTTCTTTATAGAAAAGCTCCCTAAACTGGAACGATGAGGGCTTCGACGGAAGTCTTAGCGAGACGCTACTTCTAAGAAACTTTACAGTCGACACTTCTACAAAGGAATGTAAGTAGCTTCTTGTAATTCAGAAATGCAATCTTTATATTAATGCAAAGTAAACAGACTCATGGCTTGTAACAATTTCAGGGAAGTTGTAGCTGGACTTCATAGATTGCCAAAATCTCCAGTCGAGGACTATCCACCACCCTGACACTACCTTCGTCATCTGGGAGACTTTGAAGACTACGTTATTGAAAATTACGTCGTGGACACTAAAGATAAACGTCGACTCGGCAGGATACCTTGGTTTTGGAAGTTCAAGGTAGATTTAACATTGTAAATTTAAATTAATATACTTGAAATTTAAATATCGTATAATGAGTTTACGTTAATTTAAACGTCGCACATATGACTAGAGTTTTAATAAAAAGACCGTCCAATCGAAACAACTCTAGTGTAACTAATCGAATCAAAACAAGCCTTGAAAAATTTCCCTAATGCAGCTCCTGTGTTTCGTGAATTAAAATAATCCTTGCTTATAATGTTAATGATTCCTACTGAATTCGAATAGCCCTCGTGTACCTCTAGTGCCACAATAATTCAAACCTAACTTACTGAATTCGTTACTCGGGTGTCTTCTCATAACTTGACTGTGGTTCTAAATTATGATGACCGTTGCCGATAGCCGCTGTGTAGTTATTGCGATAATTATTCCACCTCAGATTAATTTCTTCCTTTAAAGGTTTTGCTTCCATTAAAAAGTTGCTGCTTCCATTTAAAAGGTTCTAGTTTATTAATATTTGAACTAAAGAAGGAACTTGGATTTTTAAATTTCGATCGCTTTCGCAATGAATCAAAACGTTCCCTTCTCGTTGATTTATTTTTTATTCCTCGGTTCAAAACTAATGAGTAAAAAAAACTAATGGGTAGTATTAAAAATGAGTGTCCTGGGGTTGGGTGTCCTAGTATCCGGTCATTTTTCCGTTTATAATGGTAGTTTTACAAATTTTCCTTTGTTAGGGTTCGTACATTGTTTCAGAAAACGCGTTAAGTAAAATATTAAATTGGTGTATAATTAATAGATAAAATACCTACTGTAGAAGTAATAATCAAATTAAATGAATTTGAAATTAATCTTATCCCATAAATAAGTAATCCAAATCTTGCAGGTTAAACATAATAGCAATCTTTAAACACGAGTGTCGATACATTTAATTTGGTGTTACTTAAAATTATCGAATTTGAGTAAAAATCCACACTAAAGTTTTCGCATATTTAAAGCAATCGTACGTGGTACTAAAATTAAAGCAATTGGTTCTTGAAGTCAGCGATGGTGTAATTTTTAATTGGTGGTTAGACTGTAAACCTAGACAAGAATGTATTATGAAATGCAACATGATCTGCATCAGTCCTTAGCAGAAGTTGTACACTGTTGTATAAATTTTTAACGAATTTTGGCTCTACATCAAACTAAGTTGGTCCTTAAGTGCGAGGTTGCCTCAACCAAACTATAATACAACTACCAGTTTTATTTCTAAAGCTTTGAGTTTTTAATAGATTTCCATGATATAGAAATAACTTGGTTAAAGGCTGTTCTTTAATAGTTGCAAAATGGTTGTGTGTTCGGCTGCCTGAAATCAAACCTCGGTTGTAAAGTTTCTAAAATATAGAAGTACTATTTGAAATTTAACTAGAACTACTAAAAGAATTAGCGATTATATTGCAATATTTAAAAATTTATTGGTTGAAATTATGCTAATTGTGTCTTTTCTTGGGATTAAGTATTTTAATAAGCTTATTGAAAATGGCAAAATTATTTGTTCTTCGAAAGCTATCGGTTTAAGTGTTTAACATTCCATTGTGTACTTCTAGGGTAATTTAAAAATTATGTCATGCCTGTTGCCAAATATTTCTGAAAACTGTCCTTTACCCTTAATTAGCGATGTGGGTTTTTATGTAAATACTTTATTTTCAATGTTGAATAATTTTATTCTAATGCAACATTAAATACAAAAAGGTACATTAAAAGATTTAAAGGCAAATTTTCCGAGAGTTTGCTTTGATTTCTTTATGAAGTTTTTGGCCTAAATAATAAGGGCACGATATCGATTAGTTGCTCAAGCTGTTTCGAAAGATTAGTTAGAAATGTAAACTTATCAATGCTGACAAACTGAACGAGTTGTAAACGATACCCTGTCTAAAGTTGCCTGTATCGATTGTTTCAAATAATTTCCTCTTAACTTCGCACTGTCACCCGTCGAATTAGAGTTTCAAACCAATTGCTGCACGGAATACGCAATAAACTTTCAGAGACTCGACGAATCACTCGTTACTTAAAACTCCCAGAGGTTATCTTGGCACAGTTCTATCCATAAGGAATGCAGTGTCATAACGGTTACTTCGCATTCTTGGAGCAAGGTCTTTCATTTAACTTCAAATCAATAAAAATTGCTACAGCCGTATACTTTGTACTAGGTACAATTCAAGAGATCAAGTTTGCATACGATTTCAGTTTCGGCTAAATCGAGAGTTATAGGTTGCATTTTTTTTCGCTCTGGCGCCAAGATTTTCGCGTTCGAAGGCAATTTGCCGCCTTTGCCAAACTCTCGAGGATGTTGGGCCTGATATCCCTTTGCACTTGAAATATAAAGACAAAATTTATAGACATAAGTTGTCATCAATAATTAGTTTTGCGAGTAAAGAGTCTGTTCAACATCTTCGTGTTATCAACAAGTTCCCTGAAAAATATTGCGCGTTTAGTATGGTAATTAGTTTTAAACTCTTCTCCGGTAGATGATAGTGTGAAGTTGGGCAACGATTATTTGAAACGAGTGCAGTATAGGCTAATACGAATACAAAACTTTGCAGTTACTCATTAAAAAATATCTACTATCAGACATTTAAATTTGACGTTTGCACCCAATACCTTGCGATTTAAAGGTTGCACGATATTTTTTTTAAAAAAAAATGTATTGATTTTTAAGATGTCATCGGATAACTTTCAGTATTTGGGCTGCCTTGTATATCTGAAACTTGATCTATATTAGATTTTTAATGGTTATAAAATCGGGATAGTATCGCTGCCCATTTCCCAAATCTGCAGAAGTACACATGGTCTGAACAACTCGTACTATATTTGGCTGAAATATTTTAAAAGTAGTTTGACTACCCAACGGTGCCTAATACTCGGATAATTTTATTCGGCATCATTCGGCATGAGATTGTTGCGGAAAGAAATTAATATGCTTTAACCCATTACGACCCTTTCAGGTGGCGCTAATTTAAGGTTACGAGTCTAAAATGTTAAGAGTTTTACCGGAAAAGTTGCCTTAAACAGCATCAATGCCAGCAATTTTTTAATTGAAAAGTTGATTCATTAAAAATTGCGAATTTTTTAAAAGTGTCCCTAAAAAGGGACGCCAGGCATTAATGGGTTAATGGTGATGTTTAACGTAACCCATCCAAAGGTTAACTAAGTAAGATGCCCATCTCCTTCAGTAAATTTTTGTACTTGGGGTGTTATTTTATGGAGATTAAAGTTTCACGGAAGTTAACTTTTAAATCGATTTTTATTTAACCATGGTGTTAACTCCACAAATAAAATTGATTTCGTGATTACCATTCGTGATGTCCCTAATTAAAATTTAATGAGGAAAGGTGGGAATTTGAACTATTATGACTATAAGAGATAGTTCTGTTTATCGTGTGTAAAAAAACCCTTTTACTAAGTTTGAAAGTGTTTTTAAATCCTACAGTTCACCTCGCGTTCATGCAGTAAATAGCTTGGTTTTCTATAGTGCTTATTTAAGCTTTGCAAGTTTCTATATCATGGTTATTTCTTCTCGGGTGCTACGATTATTCAAACTTCCTTTACTTTTCCTTATCGGCGTTCTTGCTTTGGAAATGTCTTTTAATGTTAAACAAATTAATGTCTATTTAGCTGTGAAAATATTGATAATATCGGCTGGTATTACTTGTTCAGCTAACTACCAAAAACTAATGCAAATCTTCAATTTTAAAAACTGACCGAGAATCGGAGTTAAGCCTCTTTGTAGTTCAGCAGTTGAATAAAATTTCCCTACCTTATTTTTATTAAAGCGGCTTGGGTTAAATTTATAGACTCGTAATCGAGGGAAAAATGATTTTTACTTCAGAACCAAGTGAACCTTACCATTTTAAAGATGTAGCGAAAGGAAGTCCAGTATTTCCACTGGTAAATGAATCTATAATAAGTCGTTCTTGAAACTGCAGACGTGGTTTAATATTTTCGTTTAATACTTGCACACGTTGCTAACTACAGTATTTACAGAAATTATTTTGCCTGCTCGTTTGTGTTAAAGCTATTTTCTTTTACTAATTTGAAATCTTTTTTTTCCCTTTTGAACACTTCAAAGATATAGATCTCTATAATATGTTAAATCACTACTTTTTAAATTTGGTGCTTTGGCAGCGCACACGGGAGTAATGAGCTTTTGACTACAATGTTCTATAAAAGTTCAGTTGTGAAAGGATTTTTTTACGTCGTTTGACCTCTTTCATCCATTTTAGTAGGACAGAGGATTCAACTTTTCTTGGCTCTTGTTAAAATTTGCCGTGCTTATGCTTTACAAGATATGCAAATGTACAGCCACTATCCAAAAGATACACGTACAGTTGCAAAGTAAATTTAACTTCCATTGCTAAGCGATTGAGAGGTCTTTTGCATCTGTTTTGTGGATATGAATCTAGCGTTCGGAATTGAATTTCCTTTCTCATTCGGGATTTATTGCCCTTGTGTAGTTCCAGTGCGACGATAGTCTAGCTTAACATAGCTAATTCTTGATTAGTTGGTCTAGGTAAAATTGGCTCTTACGGGTTTTTCTCTTAAAATTTCGACGATTTTAAACTGAAACTAAATTTAAAATGTAAAGGTTTGTAACTGAAATTGGAAGTTCGTGGAACACAATGGCTCAAAAGTTCTTTGCTTTGTACTAAGCAGTCGATACAATCAAAAGATGGACGTTTAAGTGCACGCGTGCACTTATACGTCCAAATGCAAATTGGTATATAAAATTCATATGCGGTAAGCTTTCTAATACTTCGTTATATGAATGCCGGATTTGTAAATATTCTTTTAACTGTGGCTAATTAAAGTTTGAAGTGCATTGAAAATTAGTTTGAGGTATCTAAAATTTGGTAGCACAAGATCCTGGGTGTTTATTTGGACCCTCGTAAAAAGTAATACGATTGAATTGCATTTTTTGAAGGTAGCTATACTTTCTGAATTACAAGTGAAATTTTCTAAAGCTGTGAATGAGAACAGTTTACGTCCATGGTAAATTAAACAAGTTTTCAATTAGGCTATTCATGTATAATCTTATATTTTTCAACGTTGAATTTTCTGTTTCGTCTAAGCGAATATTTATGACTAGTCTAAAAGTATGCAACGAATGAGATCTAAACTGTTCTAACGATTATTTTCACATAGTCAATGGTATAAAATTTAAAATCTGCAATACTTGTCTGTAGCATCTGTAATGTAAAAGAAACCGACATGTACATGATTACATTAGCATCCATTATCATCTTGGTCAGACAAGCACCAAAATCCTGCCCTCAAGTTTAAAACTAAATTTTTGTCTTAAAATCAAATTTAACAAATTGTTTAGAACAGAAAGTTCATACATTTTGGTACAGGCCAAACAAGTCCAGGGCGGAGAGGAAAAGCTTGAATTTGACTTAAGATTTAAAATCTGCATTGCATTGGTTTTAATTAAGCCCTAAACTTCAACATTATTCCTTAAGATAACTGATGTTGAGTCCCTGACGCACTTCAAGAAAATATTTATTTGATTTCGCATCGATAAAATTTGCCACGGTAGTATAATTTGTACGAGCCTTACACCAAATGAATTTCAAGTTTTGCGAATGGTTTCAGTTGCAGCTGAACCGAGAGTTGTAGGTTTTATTTCTTTTTTTTTTTTAATATGCCGCGGCAAGTTTTCGCGTTCAAAGGCAATGTAAAGCCTTTGCCAAACTCTCGAGGATGTTGGACCTGATTCTCTTGCACTTGAAGTATTATCCACGAATTAAAACCCTTATTCTTGCTGGCACCATGCAAAATTTAAAAATTTAAAAGCAAACTGATCAATTTAACATAGAAACTATTTATGGAATTGTAACATCCCTTTTTAAATTACACGAGCTACAGTTGAGATTATTTGTAAAAATGTAGTGTAGTTGGTTCTTAATGATGACGCACTTAAAGTTATCTTAAGGTTTAATGTTGAAGTTTAGGGCTTAATCAAAACGTTCAATACAATACAGATTTTAAATTTTAAGTCTAGTTCAAGCTTTTGTTCTCCGCCCTTAACTTGTTTGGCCCGTATCGAAATTTATGAACTTTTGCGTTCTAAACAATCCGTTAAATTTGATTTTAAAACGTAAAGAAGTAAAGAAAAATTTAGTTTTAAACTTAAAGGCATGATTTTGGTGCTTGTCTGACCAAGATGATAATGGATGCTAATGTAATCGTACATATTTCGGTGTCTTTTACATTACAGCTGCTGAAGACAAATATTGATATACCTTCATCAGGGTAGGGAGATTCTAATTAAAACCGACACTTAAATAAACTGATGACACAGCTTGAAAATTTAAGCTCTGCTCCCGTTCGCGATTTTTTTAATAAAGTTGGATGCCTGTTGCACTCTGTGTGTGGCAGGGAAATACTTGACATATTCTTACTTTAATGACCGTAAACAAAGACTAAAGCAAATTTTTTTCTTGAATTGTATGGTTTCTTGGCTTAATGTAGCTTGTTAAATTAAAGTGTTAATTTCTAAAGTTGGTATTTGGAAAATCTAATCCCCGTGTCATTTAACCCCTTTCTATTTCTATAGTTTTGCATGGAATCGGACTGGTTTGCTTTTGCTATACTAGGTCTAATTAGATGGGTACCTAATGTTCAGACAACTTTCAAAGAAGATTTACAACGTTAAGTTTAAACTAGAGATTAAGATGTATATTTTAATATAAAATGGTTACGCTTATAAATCTATTCTTGATGTTTTTTTCCACGCAGGAAATTATGTGTTTTAATTACATCAAGGTCTTAATTGAAGTATGAAGCTAATATAGCGTTCTTTTTTTAAAGTTCTTAGCGTCTCTGAATATTGAAGAAAAGCTAATACAATACCTTATTGTTGACTACAAATCTAAAAATCGAATTGTCTGTCTTATTCACGAGGACGCCTAATAAATTCCCAACTGGTACTACTTGGTCTTGGGTATGAAATCGTTCTAAATTTTAATCTATAATTTGACAACAGTGCGTAGGTATTGAGTCCTGACAAGTGCGGTTCTTGTTTATTGTAACAGACTCTTGTATGTGTTTAAATCTGATTTGCTTTAAAGTTTAAAAACTAGTTACCGGTGTAGCAAATGTGCATTACACTTCTAGATTCAGAATTGAGGTATCGCATCGTCCCTGGGCTGCATTTCAAAACTACGAAGGACGTTGACAGAATCGCCTCGAATAAAATTTATTGTTTACTTACGTTTTTTAAATTTTCTTCAAAAAGATTGGCGACGCTTCCACTGAAGTATAACTTTTATTTGAGTTTTGAAGTATGGGACTACCGATTTAGTCCTTTTCCTGGTGCAGATCTTGTTGTCTAACCTAATCCAACGACGCCTATGCTTTAATTTTAAAATATTTAATGTAATTTGAAAATGGCAGTATGCATAATTCCGGATATAAATGTTCAAAGCCTGTAGTGTTTTGATACTTTATGGTCGACATTAATGTAAAATACAATGGTGTGTGAAGTTTTAAAGTTAATTCAATTAAATGAAGGCTTATGCAGAAATGCTATAGTGTTCCACTGGAATTAGCTTTTCGAAAGTCAAAATGAGACTAACCTGTAATTTTAAATTCAGGTATAGCCTCATCATAAAGATTGAAAACTTCAAGGAACCGGCCTTTTCTATCTGTAAATTTGACCACCCTCCTTGCAAAACGTTGGCAGTAAAACACTTATTCTATATTCGAGTTTAGGTTTTAATTTTTTAGCAAATGGTGGGGAAATTGAAAAGTTACGCCTTTTCAAAAATAAAATTTTTAAGTTGAATGAAGTAAATGTTTATCTTGTATCGGTAATAGTTTTAAGGAAACGAGGAATAAATTGAACTTATTCAATTTCATTAGCTTTATAACTTAAAGCATTCAAGTGCACGAAAACTTGTTTTTTCGAAATCTCGTTAAAATCTCCCCTTGACATCTAGCTACAAAATTTAAATCTTCTACAATTCAACCTTTACACGTTTGAAAAATGTTTTTGGGAATATGATTGAAATTTTAACTACTTCAAAATTGATCAAAACTCTTCAAAGTTATCCCTTAAGACTCGATCAACAAAATTGCTTGGTGTATCTTCATAAGTTTAAATTAGACCCAGAGTTTTGTAAAACGTAGCGAAACCAATTATCTAAAAGTTTATCAAATGTTCATAACCAGGTCTAAAGACTTTTATTTCCCCATTGACAGCTGAAATAGAACGAAAAATTAACTAAACCCATCGCTTTACCACGGTTAAATTGCTAAGTTCTTTGACCTGTCTAAACGCGGTCAATCCAAAGCTACCTATTGTACAAGAGATTAAATTTGGCCATTTGTCGAAAATGTGGTTAAATCTTTCGACTAAACGAACAGCTAGCCTTTGTATTGCTCAAACATAATTACAACTATCACGAAATAGTTGAATATTGAATGGTTCAGCAGATACATTGCGATTCTGAATTTATCCTTAGACGTTAAATTTCGTGTAATTTCAAGTATATTTAATTTAAATGGTTAGGTAGAAAAAGTGGTGCCATTATAATTGTAAATTTTTATTGCTGCTAATATTGTTATATTTTATGTATCATGTTAATGTATACTATTTTAATGTAATGTTGGGTGTTACCGAAATGTTGGTTATTACCAAAATCTCCCCCCCCCCCCCCCCACCCCGAGAAACTCGAGTGTTTATGAAAAAGTTTTAAATTGTGCGGACTGGCCAGTCACTTTAGTTCTATAGGGCGGAAGGTTACATTCTTGGTTGTCTTTCATATCTTGAATCCTGTAACTTCAATTTCCTTTTGTAGTTTGTTTTGATGTATTGTGAATTTGCTTAAGCAAGGCTCCGATGTTCAATTAAAGCTTTTTAAATTATTGCTCTGTAAATGCCATGTTCAATATTGAAGTTCAGCAGCAAAGTTCGCAGGTGGGAATGGTAAACTAAAGGTAATAAGGGTGAGTAACTTTTCTATGGTATCAGTCGCATGAGTTCTTATAAGTGAATCTCTTGATGGAGTAGGTATTGGATGATAATCTATGCTTTGTTTCAGCAAAAGAAGAGTTTATGTAATCTTCTGTTAACGGATTGAATGTTGGTGATATATAGTAAATGATAAGCTGTATAGATTGTAAAGTGTGTTTATCTATGAGGATTGTAAG